>CAUYRH010082814.1:0-18487 GCA_963574655.1 Perodicticus potto | reverse complement strand
GTTGCTGTGAGCTGTGTGACGCCACGGCACTCTACCCAGGGCGATAAAGTGAGACTCTGTCTCTACAAAAAAAAAAAAACCAATAAGATAATTATATATAATACGTAAAGTTGTGTTGTATGTTAGCATGTGCAGGTATAGATGCACGAACACAGGATGGCCACAAAGTTCGTGCGCAAGTTACAATAGCGTGCAATTATGGCCACCCTGTATATTAGTATCAACATGGACATATACATGATTATGGTCTATAAAAAGAAAAAAAATCTAGAAAAACCCCAAGTTTGCTGGTTCTGCACTTCTTTTTCTGAGACATTGTCGAGTGCCTCAGTCTCTTGGGCTCAAGCGATCCTCTTGCCTCAGCCTCCCAAGTAGCTGGGATTACAGGCACCTGCCACACTGTCTGGCTAGTTTTTCTATTTTCAGTAGAGATGGGGTCTTGTTTTTGCTCAGGCTGGTCTGGAACGCCTGAGCTCAAGCAATCCACCCACCTTAGCTTCCTGGAGTGCTAGGATTATAGGCACGAGTCACTATGCCCAGCCTGGTTCTACATCGTGATCTTAGTGGTGATTACATAAACACGGGTATCACCATGGGCAAAAATTCATCAATTTGTACTTAAGAATCAGACATATGGGCGGCGCCTGTGGCTCAGCGAGTAGGGCGCCGGCCCCATATACCGAGGGTGGCGGGTTCAAACCCAGCCCCGGCCGAACTGCATCAAAAATTAGCTGGGCGCTGTGGCGGGCGTTGGTAGTCCCAGCCACTTGGGAGGCTGAGGCAAGAGAATCGCCTAAGCCCAAAAGCTGGAGGTTGCTGTGAGCAGTGTGACACCACGGCACTCTACCCAGGGCGATAAAGTGAGACTCTGTCTCTACAAAAAAAAAAAAAAAGAAAGAAAAGAAATCAATTTTGGAGACAGCTGAGATTATGGGGGCATGAGGGGGTTTTGATTCCAGGGTATATCCAAATATGTTACAAGCACACAAGTATGAATCCTTTTGAATTGCATGTTTTAAATTAATATTTTATTTCTGACTCTTTTTTTCTTTTTCTTTCTTTCTTTTTTTTTTTTTTGAGACAGAGTCTCACTTTATTGACCTTGGTAAAGTGCTGTGGCGTCGTAGCTCACAGCAATCTCCAGCTCTTGGGCTTAGGCAATTCTTTTGCTCAGCCTCCCGAATAGCTGGGACCACAAGCACCCGCCACAACGCCAAGCTGCTTTTGTTGCAGTTTGGCTGGGGCCGGGTTCAAACCCGCCACCCTCGGTACATGGGGCCATTTCCCTACCCACTGAGCCAAAGGTGCCACCCTATTTCTGACTCTTTAACTTATCACGCAAAGCCTTTACTTTTTCAACCCCTCCCATACTTCATTCCAACCACGTTAAACTACTTACCATTTCTCATTTGTAGTATGCTGTTTCAGACCTTTGCTGGTCTCTCTTTCCTACTTCCTCAACTCCTCCTACTTAACTCACTTCTTCTAATCCTTTAAGTTTCAACTGAAGTGTCACCTCTTCTAGGAAGCCCTCCTTCACCTCCCAGGCTGAGTCAAGTGCTCCAGAAATACCTCAGAATTGCCACAGCACTTAACTCATTTGTCCACCCCACTCATCCAACCCTGAGCTCCTTGAGATCAAGGATGGTGTGTCTGACTCATTTCTGTGACCCTGTGTTTAGCACGTTGGAGTCAAAGAAAGTGTCTGACTTATTTCTGTGTCCCAGTGTGTAGCACCAGGGCCAGGCACAGATGAGACCTCAATGCATGAGGATGAATACATTTTTTTAAATTGGCAAAAAGGCAAAAGTCAGACAATTTCAAGTATTGGTGAGGATGAGGAGCAAGAAGTAGGTTTATCCATTACTGGTGGAATGTTGAAAAAAATAGCCCCCCAAGTTGATCGGTCCTTAATCCCCAGAATCTGTGAATATTACTTAACGTAGCAAAATATGTGTTAAGGATTTTGCTTGGGGGAGGGAATTGTTCTGAATGACCTGGGTGGCCCCTAAGTGTAATTACAAATATCCTTATAACAGATGCAAAGAAAGAATTCACATATGCAGAAGAGAAGGCCACATGAGGATGAAGGCAGAGATCGGAAGGATGTGGCCATAGGGACAGAAGTCCAGAACCACCAGAAGCTGGAAAAGGCCAGGAAGGTTGCTCTTCTAGAGCTTCTGGGAAAAAAGTAGGGCCCTGCTCTTACCTTGAGTTCCACTCAGTGATGCTACATTTAGACTTCTGACTTCCAGAAGAGCAAAAGAATACATTTTTGTTTTTTGAAACCATCAAGTTTGTGGCAATTTGTTACAGCAGCCCCACGAAACTAATGGTACCTCTTTTCTGAAAAACCATTGGGCAAAACCAAATTATGAAGTTGATCATGTGCAGAACAGCGAGCCGACACTTCCCCTGGGGATAAGTCCTGGAGACTGGAAACATGTCCGAGAACATTTCTCACAGCATTGTTTATGATGCTGAAAGCACATGTAGTGAAAATAAAATGGAGTCTGTCAGGCTAGGGCAGACACCATGCAGCTGGTCTGGTCGGTTTAGGTCCTACCTGACCTTCACCCCCTGTTTCCCATTCTTACTGTTTTGTAGATTTAGCTTCCGCCCTAAAGATGTCTATCTTTGGCAGTTTAGGTGGATTGGTTTAGGAGACAACTTTTGAACTGAAATGTTATTCAGGATCACTAGTTATATTGATTATTGTTTACTATGAATCATGGGTTTGGCCAATTATTAAGATAAGGGTTAACGTGGTTTTCACTTTGAACCCAAATATATAAAACTGTAAGGTTGGAGACAGAAGAACAGAATAGTCTTGGAGAGGCTACTCTCACGGTTCTCCAGAATCCTGGCCTTCTGACAAGTTTGCTTGGACCTATCCTCACCTCTGCATATTGTCTGACAGTGACAGACAGCTGGACCTTCTTCATCTGGTAACAATGACAAAACCTGGATACAAGTCACATGTTCACCCACAGACGGGATAAATTAAATGTGGCCTCTTCACATCATGGTGGGGGAAAGCAATAAATTATAGCCATTTGCAACAACAAGCATTCATCTCACATACCTGATGTTAAGTAGGAGAAGCAAGTCACAAAATAGCACAAATAGTATAATATCGTTTAGGTAAAGTTCAAAAACAGGTAAAACTAAACAATACATTGTTTTGGTGTTTAAACTATGAAGAAAAGGGGGAAATGATTCAAGTAAACTTCCAGATAGTGGTTACTTGTAATGAAGGGCTGAAAGGAGGAGGGAGAAACACTCAGAGGGCTTCAAGGTAAGGGGACTATATACAAAGGGCGCCAAAAAAATGTATGCACAGTTTCAGAAAGGAAAAAACTACATTAAATTTGTAGTACAAGTCCCATTTGACTTCTGCCATTACAAAAGGTGTTCAATGTGACTTGCATTCATCTTTCGTTATTGATAGATGTTGAATATTACAAATTTAATACAGTTTTTCCTTTCTTAAAATGTGTATATACACTTTTCTTTCTTTCTTTCCTTTTTTTTTTTTTGTAGTTTTTGGCCAGGGCTGGGTTTGAACACCCCACCTCCGGCATATGGGGCCGGCGCCCTACTCCTTTGAGCCACAGGCACTGCCCCTGAATATACACTTTTCTTTGGTACTCTCTGTATTTTATCATCTAACTGGTACACTTCTGCAGATGAAAAAGGGATTGCTAGTAATAATTATGGCAGAAAAAAGGTGTGAATCCAAACTTTCCCAGGCAAACCAGAACATCAACATACTTGGTCGATATGAATAGGGTCTCGTTCATGAGCTGGTTGGTATGAGATATGGGTATTTGTTTTCTCAGCCTTTTAAAAAACTAGACATATACATTTTCTAGGTGATATATTTCATTTGTTTATACCAACCAAAAATGAATGACGGGGTTTTCAGAATCAGTTCAGGGTTTGCTGTAGCAAGTCTAGACATGAATGCAGACTTTGGCTCAATTTGCCAGAAAAGGAATTTATCACAGAGAGAGCCATGTACTCCCTTGATAGCCAGGAAGGCACAAGCAGAGGCACACAGTGGGAACAAGAGGCACACATGTGCTCAGAACCTGCTGCTGAGAACCACCCCCCATACCTCCACCCCCGTTCCTCCCTCTAGGCCTTGCTAGCCCCCTGACTGCTACAGCTGTCCCAGGAACCTGGACGGTGTTGCCGCTTCTACACCACCCTCCACCCCAAATTTCTCCTTGTCCCTCCTTCTTTGCCCACTCCAGTGTCAAAATCCAAGGTGGATGCAGGGGATTAGTCAACAGCAAGGGACACTGGGAAAGGAAGTACTGGCAACCCCTACTTCCTCTGGCAGGCCTCCATGAAAGCCATAATTGCAAGGAGTCCCAAGTCAGCATGAGGACACATAGCTGAGCAGCTAAAAAATGGAAAGTCCACAATGTTTGCTCAGCAGGTGTGTCACACACTGGGGATAGACCCTTAAAAGATCTTAAAATGGCCCTCAACAACAGGATTCAGGTTAAGATTTAGAGGGAGGTTTTTGCATTTAACATTTGCGTTAGTGTCAGGGTTATGGACAAGGAAAGGACCTTTTTTTTTTCGGAGACAGAGTCTTACTTTGTCACCCTCGGTAGAGTGCTGTGGCATCACAGCTCACAGCAACTTCAAACTCTTGGGCTTAAGCGATCCTCTTGCCTCAGCCTCCCAAGTAGCTGGGACTATCAGCACCCGCCACAGTACCTGGCTATTTTTTTGTTGCAGTTGTCATTGTTGTTTAGTTGGTCCAGGCTGGGTTCGAACCTGCCAGCCTCAGTATATGTGGCTGGCGCTGTAGCCACTGTGCTATGGTGCCGAGCTGGAAAGGAACATTTTTAATGAAAACAAACACATTGATTTGCTGATCTGCCCACCCACACTTTCCTTCCCAGACTAGGCCTCTGATCCAAAGCCCATCAACCCATTGGCTGGCAGTAACCATTCAGAGCCTCACCAAACTTTCTCAATTACTGGTGTTCTTAGAATTTCCGGGATTTTTTTCACGGTGGCCTTAGGACAAAAGAAATACTTTAACAGTTCCTTTTGTTTGTTTGTTTTTGAGATAGTCTTACCCTGTCGCCCTTGGTAGAGTGCCATAGCATCATAGCTCACAGCAACCTCAAACTCTTGGGCTCAAAGCAATTCTCTTGCCTCAGCCTCCCTGGTAGATGGGGCTACAGGCGCCTGCCACAATGCCCAGATACTTTTTTTTTAGAGACAGGGGTCTCACTCTTGCTCAGGCTGGTCTCAGACTCCTGAGCTCAGGCAATCCACCTGCCTCAGCCTCCTGGAGTGCTAGGATTACAGGTGTGAGCCGCCTTCATTTGTTAAGTAGTTAGGTCCAAACAACTTCATAAGTATTTATGGCCTAACAACTTAGCAGCCATTTGAAAATAAAAATTGAAAGAAAAAAATATTCCTCTTTCATTCTTAACCACAATCGCTCTCACACAGGATGTGCATCGAATGGGATGTATATACCTGTTGGCACTGCACAAATGCTCAAACCTCAGAATCAGATTGGATACTGCCTCATTTCCTATTTCATGCTGATTTTCAGGTAGTAATTGCTATTTATTACAGCAACCATGGAAAACCCAGCTTGCAAAAATATGACCTCATGGAAAGGGATGTAGTGCATTCTAACACTGAAACTAAACTGTTTCGAGCTGGTAATTTGAGAGGTGTAGAGAGACGTGAACTTTCACTGTGTTTGTCTTGAAAGTGTAAATATCCCATGGTGTCCCTGTGAGTTTGTCTGAGAGCCCAAGGGTGCCTTGGTACACAGTTTGAAAATCGCTGCCTCTAGGGCATAAACTAAGACATGGAGGCATTAGCTGGCCAAACTGGTAGAATCAGGGAAGGGTTGTGTGTTTCAGCCTGAGGCATGAAGAGAAAATAATAAGAGAAAACCTATTTGCAGAGAGAGGAGGGAGAATCAAAATTAAGAAGAGAAGCCAGAAGGCCCCCATGGAGCAAAACAGAAAGGAATGGATGGTGATACTTGCCTGATGCAGTAGTTATAGCGATTGGATTCAACACTCTGGCCCCTGAATCCATTTCTTACATTGAAATTAGGGCCCTAAACCAGCCCCTCCCACAGGCTTTCCCAGATCAAAGAACTGGCGATAACTCCACCCTGCCAATTGTTCGGACAAAACTTTGGATCACACTTGACTGTCTCCATCTTTGACATCCGAATAGCCAGTTCATTAGTAAATTCTGTCATCTCTCCCTTCAACGTACAGTAGTTCCCCCCAGAGCTCCTGTGGATGCCTGAAATCACAGATATGTAGTGTGGAACCTATGCTATGTTTTCTTGATCTGGTAACTGATATGGCTACTAAGGGACGCATGGGCAGGTGGCATATAGAGCATGGATGTGCTGGACAAAGGGAGGACTGGAGTCACATCACAGGCAGGACACAGATGGACAGGCAAAATTTCATGTTGTTTAGAATGGCATGTAATTTAAAACTTACCAATTTTTTTCCTAGTATTTTCCATTGACTATTTTCCTTCCGTGGTTTACTGTAACTGAAATCACAGACAAAGGGGAACTATTGTATATCCAGAATCTGACCGCTCTTACCCATCTCCAAGTTGCTGGTCTATCACTTCTCAGTTGGCCAAGGAGTGGGCTCCTCACTGGTGCCCTGCTCTTGCCTGGTCTATTCTCAACCCAGCAAACCAGAGGGATCCTCTTCCAGTGTAAATTGCTTCTGGGCTTGGAACCCTCTGACGACCCTCTCTCACTCAGAATAAAAGCTAAAGCCCTTGACATGGCCAAGAGGCCCTAGGGGAGTGAGACTCAACTATCTGAGACCATATGTACCTGTTGGCACTGCACAAAGTCTCAAACCACTGCTCTCATTTCAGTCATGTCATTCCAGCCACACTGGTCTCCCTACCATTCCTACTGCATGCCTAGGGCCCATCCTGCCTCGGGGCCTTTGCACTAGCTCTTCCCATTGTCTGGAACATCATCCCCCAGATATCCTCACAGCTCACTCCTTTACTTCCCTCAGTCTCCTTTTTTCCCTCAGCTCAAATGTCACTTTGCTAGTGAGTCCTTTCCTGGCAACCTATATGAAATGAAATCAGCACCCCTATCCTCTCAGCATTCCCTGGTCCCTCACCTTTGGAAGGAATGGCTAGGTTGCAGGACTCAAATGAGCTCATGTGCAAAGAAAGGTATTTAAAGCATTTCTTCTTCTTCTTCTTCTTCTTCTTTTTTTTGAGACAGACTCTCAAGATGTTGCCCTGGGTAGAGTGCCATGGTGTCATAGCTCACAGCAACCTCCAACTCTTGGCCTCAAACTATCTTCTTGCCTCAGTTTTTCTATTTTTAGTAGAAACAGGGTTTTTCTCTTGCTCAGGCTGGTCTCGAACCTGTGAGCTCAAGCGATCCACCCGCCTCAGCCTCCCAGAGTGTTAGGATTACAAGCATGAGCCACCATGCCTAGCCAGATTCCTTCATTTTTTAAAGCAAATATATACTGAGCACCTACTATTTGCCAGAGATTGAGCTACACACTGAGGGGAAAGTGACTCCTTCAATTTAAAGCTGGCTTCCTCTCCTCTGTTCTGGTAGTACAATTTAGAACTGCCTAGATACCCTGAGTTAAATTACCTGGGCAAGTCCACATGGTAGGTTTCCGCAGGTCTGGTCACTGCAATTGGATTCCACAGTCTGGCCATTGCATCCCAGGATTCTAGGCCTGTGTTCATGGTGCTCTGCCGTGCTCTGCAGAACCAGCCACTACTCCAGATTTCAGATGTCAAGGCCCTAGGGAGAGAGCTCCTTGGACTGCTAAGAAAATTCCAAGGGGCAGAGCAAGATCACAGGCCACACTGCAGGAAGAACTTGATTTCTAGCTTTTCTAACTTATATATTTACACATATGATATGCAGAATTCTATGCTCTTATCCTAGACTGCACCAATGTGTCAGGCAGGTTCTAGATTCCAGTACAGGAATGGCAAATATATGGCAAATCCACCATGCTGGCCCCCTCCCAGACCAGAGCAGACATCAATAGTGGATCACGGCACTCTTCCCCCACCAGATGTGGCCTCAGAACTCCTCACAGAGCACCCAGAGTAGCCACTACTAATTACCATTGGCACAGAAAGTGTAAGGGGATTTCCTGTTTTGTTCTAGCCCTTTCTTAATGGCAGCCTGCTCTGCTGTTCTGCAACATTCATCAGGAGGCCTCATTCTTGATTGGAAACTTTTTTCTCCTGTTTCCGCTGACACTGGATGTTTGTAGAAAGTAGATAAACAACATTTGAATAGTGGTTTTGGTGCTGCTCAGAAAGTTCTAATGTTATAAAAGAAAAAATAAAATAAAATAATTTCCCATTTGAGCAGCAATTACTTATGTTAAAAACATTTTTAAAGCCCACATTTTCCTCTGAAGAGATTAATGTTTTGCAGTAAGGCCTAATACATTCTGACACCCAGGATTTTTTGGCAGAACAAAAAATCCTGACGGCTCTTTTTGTCTGAATGGCTTATTTCACTTCTCCGTTTCTGTGCCTTTTCTTGCTCTGTTTCTCTCCATTTCTTTTGTCTTTTTCTTCTGATAATTCTGTCTTTGTATTTGTCTCTTTCTCTGTCCCTCTCTTCCTTGGTGGGCTGGCAGCTCAGCTCTTCAAGGGAATCTCTTGGAATAGTTGTGTGTTTGTCTGGGTTTCTTTGTCTCAGTCTCTGTATGTGGGTCTCTCGTTCCCAATCTTTTGTCTATTTCTCTCTCTTACACTGTGTGTTGCATCTGACTGACTTTCTCTGTGAGGCTATCCTGTCTTTCTATGTTTGTGTCTTTGTGTACGAATTTCTTCTTCTGTCTCCTTGTATTTCCCCACCACTCTCCATGTCAATTTCTCTTTGTCTCCCTATTTGAATCTCTTCCCCCTCTCTCCCTCACTCTGTCTTTCTCTCTCTCCCAATCTGCTTTCTTCCCTCCCTACTCTGCTTCCAATCCACCCCCATTTCTCTTTTTTCCTCCTTTTCCACCCTCCCCTAGAGCCGAGGTTGGGTCCAGACAGCGCCACAGTAAATATAAAGTGAAAAGTCACCCAGAGATTTTCTCGGCCACCAGATGTGCAACATATTCAGGCAGGACAGCTGTATAATTTAACAACTTCCTTGTTTTCTTGGAACGTCTGCCACTGGGGCATCTCACACAACATGGCTATTTGAAGACATACATGTGTGTGGGTGTACCCATGTGTTCCTTCGTGAGGCCCTGTACACTAGCCTCTGCTCTTTCAAACCCCCCACCTGTGTCCTTTAAAGTAATCTGATTAAATGTCTTTCCCTGCAGCTTCCCTCCTTGTCTTCTTCTTAGCTTATATAGCTAATAACCTGGTGCTATCTGAGCATCTCAGAGACCTTTCCCTGGCATCCTGAGATCACATGATCTTGTGAGTGAGGTGTTCAGAAAGATACAATAAAATGAGGAATAATCCTAGCACTCTGGAAGGGTAAGGTAGGTGGATTGCCTGAGCTCAGGGGCTGAAGACCAGCCTGAGCAAGAGCGAGACCCTGTCTCTAAAAAATAGCCAGGCATTATGGTGGGCGCCAGCTAGTGGGGAGGCTGAGGCAAGAGGATCGCTTGAGCCCAAGAATTTGAGGTTCCTGTGAGCTATGACGTCATGACATTCTACTGAGGGTGACAAAGTGAGACTTTGTCTCAAAAATAAATAAAAATATAATGAGGAAGATGAGTCTAGATTTAGCCCTAGAGAAAGCTAGAAAGAAAACCCTTCAACGTGGGACACTGTGTTATTCTTGGCACCATTTTACAGATGAAAAGACTGATGAGCAAATCCTGGGGTCCAAGAGCCCAAAAGAAACAGTACTCTAACCCAAAACTCCTAACTCAGCGTGCAACTCAACTGTCAGCAGCATGGACCAGCAACCTGGAGAGACTATACATAGAGCACAGTGGTCCACTGGGCATCACCTGCATCAGGTAGAAAACCCTGAGTTCAAATCTTCCACTAAGATGCAGAAGCTGTGTGACCTGTGCCAAACTGTGCCAGATCTCTGAGCCTTGGTCTCCTCATCTGTGGAATGGGAGGAATAATGGTATCTCTCCCAGAGAGGTATTGTAAAAATCTGAGGACATAGGAGATGTAAGGTTCTGAGGTGCTAGTTAAGTATTCAGAAATGTATGTTGAGACCCTGTCTCTACTAAAAATAGAAAAACAAACCAGATGTGGTGGTGGGTGCCTGAAGTACCAGTTACTTGGGAGGCTGAGGCAAGAGGATCTCTTGAGCCCAAGAGACTGAGGTTGCTATGAGCTATAGTGACACCATGGCACTCTACCCAGGCCAACAGAGTGACACTTTTTCTCCAAAACAAAAACAAAAATGTATGTTGGCCAGTCACAGTGGCTCACACCTATAATCCTTACACTTTGGGAGGCTGAGGTAAGAGGATTGCTTGAGGAGGAGGTTTGAGACCAGCCTGGGCAACATAGGATCGCTTGAGTGGGGGAGTTTGAGGTTGCAATGAGCTCTGATGGCATCATTGTACTCTAGCTCTGGGCAGTAGAGGGGAAAAAAATTAATAAAATAAAAATATTATTATTATTATTATTATTATTACTTTGAGACGGAGTCTCAAGCTGTCGCCCTGGGTAGAGTGCTGTGGCATCACAGCTCACAGCAACCTCCAATTCCTGGGCTCAAGCGGTTCTCCTGCCTCCGCCTCCCAAGTAGCTGGGACTACAGGCACCTGCCACAATGCCCAGCTATTTTTTTTTTTTTTTTAGTTGCAGCCATCATTGTTTGGCAGGCCCAGGCTGGATTTGAACCTGCCAGCTCAGATGTATGTGGCTGGCGGCTTAGCTGCTTGAGCCACAGGCGCCGAGCCAAAATAAAAGTATTATTAAATAGTAAGATGTCTAGCCACAATTAAACATTTTAAAAATAAAATCAAAAGATACAAGCAAGGTGTTTCTCTAAGCACTATGCCCAGCTTGAAGTCAAGTGTGCAATAAATCTGAGGCATGATCATTGCATCTTTGATTTTCCATGCAAGCAGGAAGGTGTCGGTGTCTTAAAGCAGCCAGGAAGATATAATTCAGTCAGCAAAATTTATTGCACACCTGCAAGATGCAAGGCACTAAGAAGGGAAGTGCACACTCTTAAAAAGAAATGTCAGCACTCTGGCTTGGCCCTTGTGGTGGACCTGGATTCTTCCATTCCTCCCGTAATATAGTCACATATCCATACCCTTTGCTTTGTGACTTTGTGGTTCCTCTCTGGAGTGGGCTATGAAAACTTTCCAGCAACCCAAGCACATAAGCAAATACAAAAGAAGACAGAGGGAAGGTTAGAAAAACTTGGTCTCTGATGGCTTTATGGATCTCCCACGCAAGCTCAAAGCTGCCTCCGATGAACTTATTTTAATGTGAAACAAAAACAATGCAATATGTGCTTGAGTTTCTGTTATACACAGCCAAAATGAATTCTACAGTATACATCCTTATTTTATTTTATATGCCCTGGACATGGCATGATGGAAAATCGTGTTTTCTGGGGGTTGCAGAGGAAAGTTATCAAGTTTTGCAAGAGAAAACAGTTTCCAAGTAGACTCCTGCAGGGTGTTGCTGCCCTGCCATGCCCCCGGGATCTTGTCATCCCTCATCTTATCTCCTTCTCCTGTCAAAGGCCTCAACCCTGGATCTGCTCTAGCCTGGGAGGCTCCTGCTTTATCTGAAATGAATCAGAGACATCCATCTACATCAGATGATGCGTGATGAGGTCGGTAAAGACCAGAGGGTATGAGCTGCTCCAACTTCGGGTCCCACTTTGCCCTGAGCTCAATGGGTGCCCATTATGCTCACGACAGACATGCCCCTCTTTCCTGCCAGGCTATGCATTCACTGGGTGTTGGACCTTTACAGACTGATGGATGTGTTTCTTTGGCAGGAAACACCAGGTCAGAACCGCCAAAATTTTTCAGAAATAACTTTCTGGTGCAACCAAAGACAGCCAGGTTAGAACTCAGAGAACCAGGTCCTTCAAATTCAGCCACTATGCACTGACCTCCTACTCTGTTTTGCTACCCACCCACCCCCATCTATTCACCTTCCTTCAAGTAAGATAACCTTGATTTTCCTCAGGACACCCCCAATCCCACTACTGGTTCATTTGGCCTAGGTAATAGCAATTTTACTTCCGGTGCCCAATGTAGTGATGTGACTCAGGTCTGGCCAAGCAGAGTCTCACATGCTTCTGGCCACAGTGATCACCTGCTCAGTTTCAACAACTGAGTTAGGCTTGTGACTTTTTTTTTTTAATATATATCTTTTTCTTTTTTTTTTCTTTTTTTTTTTTGAGACAGAGTCTCACTATGTCACCCTCAGTATAGTGCTGTGGTGTCACAGCTCACAGCAACCTCAAACTCTTGGGCTCAAGCAATTCTCTTGCCTCACCCTCCCTAGTAGCTGGAACTACAGACGCCTGCCACAACATCAGGCTATTTTATTTTTTTGTTTAGTAGGCCCAGCCTGGGTTCGAACCCACTAGCTCCAGTGCATGTGGCTGGTGCCCTAACCACTGAGCCATGGATGTCCAGCCAGGCTTGTGGCTCTTGTTTCAACTGCTGGGGAGAAGAAGCTTTTTGCTTACTTCTCTGCTGGTCTGGGATTCTGGGAGTGGAAGGGTAGGAGCTGCTGGCAGCCACCTTTCCAAGTAGAGAAGATCTGATTGAGAGAATGGAGCAAGGTGCAGTGGCTCATGTCTGTAATCCTAGCACTCTGGGAGGCTGAAGCAGGTGGATGGCATGAGCTCAGGAATTTGACACCAGTCTGAGCAAGAGAAAGACCCCATCTCTAAAAAATAGCTGTAAGTCATGGCAGGCGCCTATAGTTCCAGATACTGGGGAGGTTGAGGCAAGAAGATTGCTTGAGCCCAAGAATTTGAGGTTGCTGTGAGCTATGACACCTTGGCACTTTACTGAAGGTGACAAAGTGAGACTCTGTCTCAAAAAAAACCAAAATAGAGAGAGTAGAGTTAGCACAGAAGGAATCTAAACTAAGTGATGGTAGGAGAGAGGCAGAGAGAGCCCTGATGGCATCATTGGGACTCTCAGAGAGAGTCACACTTGTTTTTTTTTTGTAGAGACAGAGTCACTTTATCGCCCTCGGTAGAGTGCTGTGGCATCACACAGCTCACAGCAACCTCCAACTCCTGGGCTTACGCAATTCTCTTGCCTCAGCCTCCCAAGTAGCTGGGACTAAAGGCACCCGCCACAACGCACGGTTCTTTTTCTGTTTTGCAGTTCGCCGAGGCAGGGTTTGAACCCGCCACCCTCGGTATATGGGGCCGGCGCCTTACCTTGATGAGCCACAGGCGCCGCCCCTGGTTCCAGCTTTGAACCCACCACCCTTGGTATATGGGGCTGGCGCCCTATCCACTGAGCCACAGGCGCCGCCCCAAGTCACACTTGAATGTTTTTCATTATGCATCTACTTTTTACTCACATTCATCAATCAGTGAATGTTTTTGCTTAACCCACTTGGAGTTGGATTTCCTGGTTCTCACAAATAACTGGCCCAATTTTCTTTCTTTCTTTCTTTCTTTTTTTTTTTTTTTGAGACAGAGTCTCAAGCTGTTGCCCTTGGTAGAGTGCTGTGTGGCGTCACAGCTCACAGCAACCTCCAACTCTTGGGCTTAAGTGATTCTCTTGCTTCAGCCTCCGAAGTAGCTGGGACTACAGGCACCTGCCACAATGCCCAGCTATTTTTTGGTTGTAGTTGTCATTGTTGTTTGGCGGGCCCAGGCTGGATTTAACCCGCCAGTTCCGGTATACGTGGCTAGCGCCTTAGCCAGTTGAGCTACAGACACTGAGCCTGTCCCAATTTTCTATCCCCTTTCCCTCATTGCATCATCATATAACATTGTACATAGCTTATAATTTATTTTATTTTATTTTACTTTTGTTGAGACAGAGCCTCAAGCTTTCACCCTGGATAGAGTGCCATGGCATCACAGCTCACAGCAACCTCCAATTCCTGGGCTCAAGCGAGTCTCCTGCCTCTGCCTCCCAAGTAGCTGGGACTACAGGCGCCCGCCACAATGCCTGGCCATTTTTTGGTTGCAGCGGTTATTGTTGTTTGGCAGGCCCCGGGCTGGATTCAAACCCGCCAGCTCAGGTGTACATGGCTGGTGCCTTAGCCCGTTGAGCCACAGGCGCCGAGCCTATCTTACTTCTTAATATAGCACCGTGGGTCTTGGGAAAGAAACTCATTGGTAATCATCGGGCAGAGCAGGAAGGAACCTGGAAACTTCTGCCTTCTGCTAATATGGGAGCTGCTAAGGGAAGTCAGTGACTACTCCAACATGAAAAGTTGACACAACTACAGGCTCAGTGCCCATAGTTCAGTGGTTAGGGCGCATACCCCAGGGCTGCAGGTTTGAACCCAGTCTGGGCCTACTAAACAACAATGACAACTACAACAAAAAAATAGCTGGGCGTTGTGGTGGGTGCCTGTAGTCCCAGCTACTTGGGAGGCTGAGGCAAGATCATGGCTTAAGCCCAAGAGTTGGAGGTTGCTGTGAGCTGTGATGCCATAGCACTCTACCGAGGGCGACATAATAAGACTCTGTCTCAAAAAAAAAAAAAAATTGACGCTACTGAGAGAGAAACTCTGGACACGTAGAAGGGAATACAGTGCAACAAAACAGCAAAAGGAGGAATAAGTTTAGTCCTATTCAAAGCATCAAGGTGGCCAAGGAAGATTGATAAATTAACTTCCAAAGCGACATGAACTACAGGAATTCTACACTACAAAATGCTCGGCACGATGCTAGGGGCTTTTTATGGTCAACATTCCTTTGGTCTCACAAGCACTTTAGGGGTAACAGTACATACCCCATCCGACATATGAAGCAGAGAGACCCTTATTTATTTCCTTATTTCCTTTCTTCCCTTCTTCAACAAATATTTGTGGACACTGTGATGGACCGTGTACTATTCCTGTCATGTAGATTCAGAGCTAAACTAAGAGATAAGCTCTTCTGTGCTTTCCTGGACCTATATTTTAGAAGAAGATGGCAAACAAACATATGAAATGTAAACGAATACATAAACAAGCAAGGATATTAGATTGTGATAAATTTAATACAGAGATTTAAAATAGGGTGAAAATGAGGGAAATTTCGGGGGTGATGGAAATACTCTACAACTTGATTGCCATAATGGTAAATATACAACTGAATGCATTTGTCAGAATTCTTAGAATCCTATGCCTTATAAGCACTAGATGTAAATTATATCTCAATACTTCTTGATGGATGTAAATCATACCTCAATAAACTGGACTTTCTGTCGCCCCCAGTAGAGTGTGGTAGCTCATAGCAACCACAAACTCTTAGGTGTAAGTGATCCTCCTGCTTCAGCCTCCCAATAGCTGGAATTTCTGGCCTGCCACAATGCCTCCAGCTAGTTTTTTCTATTTTTAGTAGAGATGGGATTTCATTCTTGCTCAAGCTGATCTCAACTCCTGAGCTCACCCAATCCACCAGCTAAACTTGATGTTTAAAAGATAGGATCCTGGCTTGGTGCCTGTGGCTCAAGCGGCTAAGGCACCAGCCACATACACCTGAGCTGGCAGGTTCGAATCTAGCCCAGACCCGCCAAACAACAATGACAGCTGCAACCAAAAAATAGCCAGGCATTGCAGTGGGTGCCTGTAGTTTCAGCTACATGGGAGGTTGAGGCAAGAGAATTGCTTAAGCCCAAGAGTTTGAGGTTGCTGTGAGCTGTGATGCCACAGCACTCTACCCAGGGCGATAGCCTGAGATTCTGTCTCAAAAAAAAAAAAAAAAAAGGCTCCTACAATAAAAGTGACTGGTTCCTACTTTGGATTAGGCAACAAAGGCCTCCCTGAGGTGGTTGTAAATAACCTGAGCCTGAGTATAAAAAAGAAGATGAAGGGTAAAATCATTCCAGAAAAAGGAAACAGTAATTGCAGAATCTCTGCAGTGTGAAGGAGCTTGGCATGTTCACGTAAGAGTAGGGTGGGTGAGGTTAGAGAAATGAACAAGAGCCAGAGCATGTGGAGATCTGGAAACCAGGATCAAGAGATTGTGCCATTTTTTATGCTACAGGAGAACTTAAAGGGTTGTTAAGCAGGGAAGTTACAGGGTCTGATTTATGCTTTTATATTTATTTAATCTATTCTTTTTTTCATTTATTTATTTGTTTGTTTGTTTGTATATTTATTTATTTTGAGACAGAGTCTCTCTGTGTCACCTTTGGTAGAGTGCATGGCATCATAACTCACAGCAACCTCCAACTCTTGGTCTTAAGCGATTCTCTTGCCTCAGCCTCCCAAGTAGCTGGGACTACAGGCACCCGCCACAACACCCAGCTATTGTTTTCTTGTAGTTGTCATCGTTGTGTGGCAGGCCCAGGCTGGGTTTGAACCTGCCAGATTCAGTGTATGGGTGCTGGTGCCCTAGCTGCTGAGCTACAGGAGCTGAGCCTATGTTTTTAAGAGAGACAATGCATAACAACTGAAGAAACTGTGAGGCCACCAGACCTGGGAGCCAAAGGCCGTTTCCCATTTTCTTCCCACGGGTATGTGAAGGGATGTGGCAAGGAATGGAGAGAAGTTGGGCCTTTTGCATTTAAGAGGGGTGAGGGAGAGGGAAAGGGTAGGGGTCCTTTTCTATTTAGAATGTCTTAATCCTACCCACCTTCCAGACCCCTCTGGTCCATTGTTTTTTCTGCCCTGGGGGTCCTGTGTTTTTCTAGTGGAAGTCCTTCCTCCACTCCTGGGTTCCCAGTGAAGCAGAACTAGCCCTATTCCAAACGCAAAAGGGCGGCGGGAGCCGCTAAAAAGAAAAAAAAAGATAAAAGGTAATCAGGTTGCTATACGGAGAAAAGTTTCCAGGGATAATCCAAGCAAGATTGTGGTGTTGTTGGTGGACCAAGAAATCTGTGACCTGTCCCCCAAATCAATCAACGGAGAAGCGGATAAGAGATTAACAGTTTCACTTTTATTTATAGAAAAGTCAGCAATTTTGGAGAACAGCAAGGATATCTCCTCAAAGAACGGTCCTGTTGCCTTTTGTTACTTTTTATTTTTACAGTAAAAGTAAACACCAGTAATGTTATTGCTACCTGACAAAGAGGGCCTGGTGACCTGTCACTGGCAGCCAATATGCAGAGATCTAACCTTATTTGTCAGAGGTGAGGATTCTGGAGAACAGTGAAAGCGGCCTCTCCAAGACTGTTCTGTTCTTCCATTTCCAAAATCACAGTTTCATACATAAAAGTTCAAAGCAGAGACCACACCAACTCCTATTCCAAACAATGATCAGCCTAACTCAGTGACCTATTACAACATTCCTATTCAAATGTTAATCTCCTAAATCAATTCACCTAAACTACCCAAGATAGGCATCTTTAGGGTGGGAGCTAAATTTATAAAACAGTAGGACTGGAAGACAGGGGGTGAAGGTCAGGCAGGACCTAAATCAACCGGACCAGCTGTCATGTCATACCCTAGCCTGCCTGACTCTACCTTATTCTCACTACATGTGCTTTCATTGTTACTCATTCTTTTAGATGTTAGATTCCTTTTCATAGGTTACCTTTCTATCTTGAAGTGGTTATATCTTTAAACTATTTTTATTTATTTTTAAAGAGCCAAAATCATATCAAATATTTTATCCAACCATAACAGAATAAAAACAGAATTTCATGATCTTTTTTCCCATTCCCCTTTCCTCTTCTCTTCTCCCCACTACCTCCTTCCCCTACCCCACATCTTGTATTAGCTCATCTACTGTCTTCATATTAGAACTGAGTACATTGGATTCTTGCTTCTCCATTCTTGGGATGCTTTACTAAGAAGAATGTGTTCCACCTCAATCTAGGTTAATACAAAAGATGTAAAGCCTCCATCTTTTTTAATGGTTGAATAGTATTCCATGGTGTACATATACCACAGCTTGTTAATCCATTCCTGGGTTGGTGGGCATTTAGGTTGAAAGGGTGGCACTCGACCAGCAGAGATCTCACAGACCACCAAGGCTTGTTCGAAAGGTCTTTATTGGTGGGGGATGCTGCAGAGCAGGACTAAGGACGAGAGGAGAGAGAAAGGGGGGGACAGAGTATTGAGGAGAGAGAAAGAGAGTAAAAGACAAGTGTACCTTATATAGGTTCAGTTAGGGGAGGTGACGGGATTGTAGAATAGCCAATAAGGAGTTACTGCTGGGGGGGGCGTTAGGGGCAGGCCATAAGTTTGAAATTTTCTTTTTTTTTTTTTGAGACAGAGCCTCAAGCTGTCACCCTGGATAGAGTGCTGTGGCATCACAGCTCATAGCAACCTCCAATTCCTGGGCTCAAGCGAGTCTCCTGCCTCCACCTCCCAAGTAGCTGGGGCTACAGGCGCCCGCCACAGGGCCCGGACATTTTTTGGTTGC
>CAUYRH010082808.1:0-29688 GCA_963574655.1 Perodicticus potto | reverse complement strand
TATTTTTTTGCAGAGACAGAGGCTCACTTTATGGCCCTCAGTAGAGTGCCGTGGTGTCACACAGCTCACAGCAACCTCCAGCTCTTGGGCTTAGGCAATTCTCTTGTCTCAGCCTCCCGAGTAGCTGGGACTACAGGCGCCTGCCACAACGCCGGGCTATTTTTTTGTTTTGCAGTTCAGCCGGGGTCGGGTTTGAACCCATCACCCTCGGTATATGGGGTTGGCGCCCTACTTGCTGAGTCACAGGCGCTGCCCCCTTAACATTTTAAACTATGCATTCATGATGTTTACCTAATTAGTCAGTCCTTATTTTATTGCTATATAAAGAAAAAACCCAAATTTAAATGTACAATCCAGTTGGTGGAGAAAAAGAGATGTAATTTCATAGGGAAATTCTTACACAGAGAATTTTACATCTTAAAAATTTGTATTTCTGGGTGGAGCCTGTGGCTTAAAGGAGTAGGTCGCCGGGCCCCATATGCTGGAGGTGGCGGGTTCAAACCCAGCCCTGGCCAAAAACTGCAAAAAAAAAAAAAAAATTTATATTTCTTCTTTTATTGAGGTAAAAAACATCTCTCTCTCTGAGGTAAAAAAAAAAAAATAGCAAAAAGGAAGTTGCTATTTATAAAAAATAAGTGGCATAGACCTTCCTTTCAAATTTAGAAAAATCAGGCTTACAAAATCTCACATAGTAAGTCAAGGGATAACATTGTTCAGAAACATTTAAAATATTGTGATTTTATGGGAATAAAAGTAATTGTTAGATCTGAATTTTTTTTAGTTGGATTTTTGATTTGTTAAAAACATCTTATGTCTTGATTATGTAATAGTTGTTACAATTACAGACACTTGTCACAACTCTCATAATTTACTGTTAAACTTGGTGAATATTTTTGTATGCAAATTATACTTGAGTAACACTGACAAAAAGATGAACTATTTTGGGATTTAGAAAAAGACTGGCTGGAATCCCAAGCAAGGGAGTTTCTTTTCTTTCTTTTAAAATTTCCGATTAATATAAGGGTTCATATGATTAGGTTACATTTTTTGCATTTGTTATGTAAAGTCCAAGTTGTAGTTGAACCCTTCACCCCGGAGGTGTGCCATATACCTCTCTATCGTGCCAGTTAGTTGAGAGTCACCAATCCCCTGACCCCCTACTCCCCTCCTTAAGCAAGGAAATTTTTCTGGACAAACCTCGATCCCAAAATCATAGATGAGAGCAGAAATTGTTGTAATCAGAAGCCAAATGTAATGAACCTATTAAGAAAAAATGATTTAGTGACCATCTTACATGCTTATTATACTTCCCAGGATATTTGGGTCCTTTCTTTGCTTCCATCACAATCATTTGTGTCTGTGGAGGTAGAGTGGGATGGAGACTGGGTGGGAGGTGGGCATCCCGTGAGGGTGGAAGGATGCTTGAGGTAATGGATGAGGGCGGAGGGGAGGCAGAGCCATTTCTCCACTTCCACTCCCATAAACTTACGCATGTGTAATGGACATTTAATATATTTCAAAAGGACTGTGTCATAGTTAGTAAAAGCAAAAGGGAGAAAAGAAAACAGATGAGTTCAAATTGGTATTATTATGCAATTTCTGGTTCTTTGAAATTGGGACTACATGCTTATATATCAGAGTATATAATCATAGTTTAGATAAACTATTCACTTATTTCAATCATCTCGAAAATGATGGCAGAATTGATGCTATTTGGGAGATGACTATTGATTTTTACTACTCTTGAAATTGTTGGATTGATTTTTGCAGTGCTTTGGCATTTAATAGGCCATTGATTTGCCTTGATTTTTAAAAACTAATTTAATGATACGTAATGGTGTTATGTGTGTAAATATTGTGTGCTATCCATTTAAAGATAAGGTATGTCTACAAAGCATAGCCCTTTATAAAAATAGGAGAAAACAATTTTATCAATAGACCTGTTACCCAAAGATAGTCACTGTTATCGTTTTGATACATTTCCCTTATTTCCTTTCAGTCCTTTTTCCTCTGGCTCAGCTGGATCTGTTTCTTTTCATTCTTTGTGGTCTCACTCTAGAGACAGACTACCAAATTTTATAATAAATATATCTAATACATACTGATATTCTCATTTGTGGAATCTAACAAAATTGATGTTATGGGAGTAGAGAGTAAAACGGTGGTTACTAGAACCTGGGAAGGGGTAGTGTGGATTGAGGGGGATGAGGAGAGGCTAGTTTGAAAGTATACAAAATTACAACTAGCTAGGAAGAATAAGTTCTAGAGTTTTCTAAAACTGTGGAGTAATTATAGTAACAATAATTTATTGTTATACTTTCAAATAGCTGGAATAGTTGGAAAAGTTTTTTTTTTTTTTTGAGACAGAGTCTCATTTTATCACCCGCACTAGAGTGCTGTGGCATCACAGCTCACAGCAATTTCTAAATCATGAGGCTTAGGCGATTCTCTTGCCTCAGCCTCCCGAGTAGCTGGGACTACTGGCACCCGCCACAATGCCCAGCTATTTTTTTGTTGCAGTGGGGCCAGGTTTAAACCTGCCACCTTCAGTATATGGGGCCGGCGCACCACTTACTGAGCACAGGCACTGCCCTGGAAACGATGTTTTTGAAAGAAATGATAAATGTTTGAGGTAAGGAATTTGCTAATTAGCCTGATTTGATCATTACACATTGTAAATACTGAAATATCATTCTGTACCCCATAAATATTTATAATCATGTGTCAATCCTTATGTGTCTTCCTATAGTCTCTTCAAATAGCCATAAAAGATGAGTTGGCTGCGCTTCATGTCTTTGTGATAATCTGGTCACGAGCTCTGAGTTTCTTTCTTCAGATGAAACGCTTGATTTTCCATTTTTACACATCGCGTGGGTTTTCTCCTCCTCAATGCCCTCCAGGTAAAGGCTCTAAACCACTTCCTCTTGTAAGTTTGCCTCATTTCCTGTCCATTCATTTCCCTGACTTTGGCTGACAAGTCTGATTTATTTGAAGTCAGACCAACTAAGCTATGTATATATGTGATGTTTTTTCTTTCTCTTCCTGGGTAATTGATTGAGACAAGACTTCTCATCTTTTTCCCCTCTCAGGGAAATTGCTTCAGCTTAGAGATTGTTCTTGAGTGTATTTGATTTAAAATGTTTTCTCTATTACTTCGTGTCCGTTTTGTTTATTTACCTAGAGATTTTTTTGAAGAGCCTATGACTCATAGAAGGCATTGTACATTCACATATATTTTATAGTCATTACCTAGGATGTTTACAGAATTCCCACCCCCCCTTGGGAGTTAATACACAGCTGCTTTTTATTCCTCACCTGTTACTGTTATCCAAATATAGACAAGTCTAAAACGCCACAGAAGGCCTTCAGGAAAAACAGCAAAACAGATGACAAAGTAGCTCATTTCTTTTCTTCTTAAGGGTTTCTCTTTTAAAATTATTTCCAAAGTAAATTTGAGTCTGTTTTTGTGTTTCCCATAAGTAAATAACTTTTTTTTTAAAGGTAAAGCCAGGATTTATTTATTATTATTATTATTATTATTATTTTTATATTAGAGTAATTTTTTTTAATTAATTCATAACTGTGCACATTAATGCATAACTTTTGATATTCACACTGATTAAACTTAATTCTCTTCCCTTTCACAACTGAGTTGGATTAAGGCAGCCAAGTATTTTTGTGTCCTGTAGACACGATCTTAATCTAAACTTTTACTTCAAAGCTTTCTTTGTAAATGTGTAGTTTTGATGCTTTGCCCCCAACATAATAGTAAGCCTCAGATAGGATTTGGAGGTTTATTCCTCAGATAGGAATAAAATACTCCTTTAGGAAGCTTCTTTCCTGGCCCCCAGGCTGCTGTTAACAGCTCACCTTTATTCCCCTATAGGTGGGCCAGGCCAGGCCAGTTTGCACCAGGTATTTATATGATGAAGTTACCGATCATGTTTTTCCCCTAGTTTGCCTCACGCTAAATCACTGCATAGCTAAACATATTGTTTCAGGATAAATCTTTCTGATGACTCATTGATTTGACGTTTTCTTGGTTCTCTAAGGAAGGGAAAATAAAAACTTACAGTATGTAAGAAACAGTTTTGGAATGGAGTTTTCCAAAGAATTTTAGTGACTCTTAGAAGTTTCAAATGTTGGTGTGAATGCTCCATTGGTGTGGCAGATTATTTTTCCATTTGCTTTCCTTTTGGTCTTATGGCAGAGGAAGTTTGGAGGCGTAGGCCAGGAAAACGTACTCCATATAGCTCTATAGTTACAGTATCGATTCAACAGATATTTATCAAGGCACTCTGGAACTGGCCTCTACTCTGTGTGTCTGGAACTGGCCTCTCCAGGCTCCCAGGAACAAAGACGAGTAATGCATTTTCAATGAGCTGCCACACTGGGGAAAGAGGGAATGTGAATAAATCAGGGCACGATAGTGTGGCAATGGGCAACTGGGGAGGGCTCGGGTAAAGGGCTGTGTGAATATAGAAAAGGGAGCAATTAATTCTGAGCAAGGTTGTGGGTGAAGGGAACTCAGGAGAAGCTTCAAGGCAGATTTGCAATTTCACTTTAAAGATGAATAGGGATCTGCGTGGGTCTGTGGGTGCTGGGAAGAGTGAAAAGTACAGGCGGAAGGTTGGACTTGTGCCATGCTCAGCTATGGGAGGGCACGCGCTTTGCCATAGCCACCACCTACCGTCCTCTATGGATAGAGGAAAAGCTGGAGAGGTGAGTTGAGGCCGAATTGAGAAGAACTTGGAAGAGCCCAAGGTGGTTTTTTATCAGGGGGCCCAGGTGGTGGTGGTGAATCTGTTAACTGAGAGAGGGGAGCAAGTTTGAAGCCCCTGCCAGGACTTCCACGTGGAGGTTTTTAGCAGGAGCCATTTGGAAATACATGGCAGGGGCTCAGGAAAGGGTGTGACAGCAGACAGAACAGAGGTGTGCGGTGGTGTTGTGTTTCTAAGAGGGAGAGTGGCTAATTAAGATGTAGATAGAGGCGCGGAATCCCGGAACAAGGGTTTAGGTTACCATTTCAAGAGGTTTGTTGGTGAAGGGGGAAGAAAGAGGACAGTTGCCTGAAAGGCACATACCTAATTTTCTTTTTTCTACAGGACTTGAGCACACTTGTAGGAAGAACCTAGTGGAGAGGAAGATAATGATGATCCAAGAAAAAGGGCATCATTGATGTGGTAAAAATTTGGAAGAAAAATATTGGGATGTCTTCTTTTTGAGACAGTCAGGAAGGAGGAAAGTGTGGTCTGTGATGAGATGAACTTAGAGGTGCATAGTAGCGGAATGAGACTTACAAAACTTCTATATTCTTCAAAGAAGCCTTCTAAGAGTAAAGGGAGGGTGGGGAATGGGGTTTGCTTTGCATCGTTTTCTGTACAGCTTGGAAGCCTGAAAGAAAGCAGCCAGGAAAATGGACAGAGGGGCTGATCGTGGCTAGAGATTAGCTGGGCAGATTCAAGGAAGGATTTCTTTAGGGGTAAGAAAATGGAAGATATTCTTGACTGTGGTATTAATGGATAAACCATGGGATCCCAGAGGTCAAAGGTAGGTTATGAAAGAAGCTAAACCTAGAGTGGGCTGGGGAGTCAGGAGTTGAAGTGCCTGGAAGACTGAAAGAGATGAGTAGTATGTTAGAGAGAGAGAGAGAGAGAAGAAACAGGAAAGGATGTTATGGATCAGGCATGGTGCTTTCATACCCAGTTTATTCAGTCATACATTTATACCTTTAATAATGAAAAAACATTTACTTTTGTTATGTTAAATGGAAAAAGCAATCTTTAATCTTCTCCTGGAAAATGAATATTTCACTTTGAAAACCCCTCTCATTTTAAAGTTTTGGCCAAGTTACAAACAATTTATTTTGAGATATGTACGGACAGTGCCTGGGTTATGAACAAAATAGGTTCTGTAGGTTTGTCCTCAAGTTGAATTTGTATGTAAATTGGAACAGGCACATTTACGTATTACCTGTAACAGCCTCTGCTCATAGGAGGTTTGTAACACACATCCATATGCACACATACAGAATTATGCAAGGGGTAAAGGGAAGTTAATCAGTTATTTTTTTTTGGTACGTTATCCCCATCTATTGTACTAGTAAAATAAAATTCAAATACAGTAGAATTTCTGTAAGTTGACCACCCAAGAGACAGTAACAACTGCTCAACATACAAGGTTGGTGGACATAAGGAACCAGGCCTACTGCACTGAAACATACATGTGATGTGTGTCTGCTCTATAAAAATGAGCCCAACTGAGGAGGTTGTCAGTGGGAGGCGGTCAACTGCAGAGGGTCTGCTGGATTTAGTTAGCCTAACCTTGTAATTGAATGAAGGGTAGATTTTGTTGTTTTTTTTTTTGCAACGGAGTCTCAAGCTGTCACCCTGGATAGAGTGCTGTGGTCTCACAGCTCACAGCAACCTCCAACTCCTGGGCTTAAGTGATTCTCTTGCCTCAGCCTCCCAGGTAGCTGGGACCACGGGCGCCCCCACAACACCTGGCTATTTTTTGGTTGTAGTTGTCATTGTTGTCAGGCTGGATTCGAACCCGCCAGCTCCGGTGTATGTGGCTGGCGCCCTAGCCGCTTGAGCTGCAGGCGCTGAGCCTAAAGCGTAGATTTTTAAATGTAAACTCCAGTGCAGTTTCCAGCCTGAGTTTCTTTTAGTTTGCACATAAATGATTTATTTACCTGTCGCAGCGTTCTTCTTCCTTCCATTGCCATTTACGTTCCCCTGTGTCAGCGTCTCTGTCACAAAGGACATCCAGTGGTGTCTGCGTATACTATCCAGAGCGGCTTCTGTGATGAGAAGAGCGCGCGGGAACCATAGTAGACGCATTTATGAGCTTTGTATGTTTCCACTTCTGCAGGAAACATCCTGTCTCGCGATGCTTAGGTCTTTTACTGGGAGAGCTTCAGGTGCTCTGAAAGAATGCTGTCACACTCTCTGAGGGGAAGTGGGGGAGCAGACCGCTTCCACATCTACAAAAGGGGAATGTTCTTGGTGTTCTGAGGCTACATGGAAATTTCAGACTTCTCTATAGTAGTTAAATAGAATGGTCTTTGAGTCAGCAGCAAATTCAGAAATGAACTGTAGGGCGGCGCCTGTGGCTCAGCGAGTAGGGCGCCGGCCCCATATACCGAAGGTGGCGGGTTCAAACCCAGCCTTGGCCGAACTGCAAAACAGAAAAATAGCCAGGTGTTGTGGCGGGCGCCTGTAGTCCCAGCTACTGGGGAGGCTGAGGCAAGAGAATTGCCTAAGCCCAGGAGTTGGAGGTTGCTGTGAGCTGTGTGACGCCATGGTACTCTACTGAGGGTGACAAAGTGAGACTCTGTCTCTACAAAAAAAAGAAAAGAAAACAGAAATGAACTGGAATGCAGGCCATTGGCCAAAGAGCCATCCTTCCATCCTATTGAGATAACCCTTTATCTATCTTATGAAGTCAGCAACCTTTAAGGAAGCCTTTCCTATGCTAAGTTTTGCTTTCAACTTAGGTCTCTCCCTATCTCGGGCTCTTGTCTCTTTTACATCTGTTTTTCAAATTACCTTGATGTATAGTTACACATGAGTAGTTTTCTTTTACCTCCCATTCCAAGTTCCTTCCCCAGATTTAAAAAATAAGTCACCATGTGAAATAGCGCCTTCAAGATACTCATCATCAGAGTCATGCCTTACACTGTTCTGCTCTTCTCCATCACAACAAAACAAAGGGAAACTGATAAAGTGCCCTCAGCATTCTGGAACACGGTCTTCCTGCCCCTGGAAACACCAGGCTGTGTGACTATTTCTTAGAGAGCTGTAGGTGGGTACTTTAATACTAGTGAACGTGGATGTTTAACACAGCTAACTTCTCAGAACAAGAGGCTTCTCCCTCTGGGGTAGTACAGTCCCACACATCTTCCTAATGCTTACAAATGTCAGGCTCGGTCAACCCTCGTTACAGTGCTAGCGAGTGCACCAAACCGGCCCATCGACAGGAGGAATTTATTGAAAATTCAGATTCTCTGCCTCTCTCAAGTCGATTTTGCTTTGGTCGGTCTGAGGTAGGAAATGGAGATCCTTTTTTTTAGACAGAGTCTCATGTCACCCTCAGAAGAGTGCGGTGGCGTCACAGCTCACGGCAACCTCAAACTCTCAGGCTTAAGTGATTCTCTTGCCTCAGCCTCCCAGGTAGCTGGGACTACAGGCATCCGCCACAGTGCTTGGTTATTTTGGGGGTGCAGTTGTCATTGTTGTTTGGCAGGCCCGGGCTGGGTTCCAATCTGCCAGCTCCCGTGTATGTGGCTGGCACCAAACCTGGAGATCCTTTTTATCAGGCAGCTGAGGAGAATCTTATGATCAGTAAGACAAAGGAAACACTGAGATGGGTGATTTTTATCCCTATTTTAAGATGATGATATGAAGGTTTTCTAGAGCTATATTGCTCGATATAGTAACTATTAGCCAAATGTGGCTATTAAAGTGGAAATTTACTGAAACTAAAATATTAACTTAAAAAGATGATGTGAGTTGATAGGTATGTTAATTTGCTTTGCTATGGTTCTCATTTTATTACCCCACTATATCCCTTAGCGTTGTGTCACAAACCTGATTATGCACAATAAAAGTTATTTTAAAAAATAAATTAAAAAGGGAAAAATATCGTTTCATTTTTCTCAGTCACGCTAGCCACATTTCAAATGTTCAGTGGCCCCCTGTGACTAGTGGCTGTTGTATTGCACAGAACAGATACAGAACATCTCCATTGTCCCCCAAATTTCTCTAAGACAACACATTTATTAACATACTATGTTTCTGCTTTTACACATTATAACCTTTCTTTTTAGTTGGAAAGCTTCGTGTACTCTGAAAGAATCCCATTTTATCCCCTTAAGGAAAGCAGATGAGCAGATGGCTTCCACATCTGCCAAATGTATTCTAAAAATAAAGTAACTTGCCTAAAGTCATATAACTACTAAGTGGTGGAACAGATTTAGGGATCTGGACCTGCACATTTCTGAAGCAGAATGTTGTGCCACAGTAAATCCAGCTTCGTTCAGCAGAGATTGAATCTGCTCAAGGGAAAGGATTGAAGTTTTGCTTTGTGCTGAAATTGAACCAGTCCTCTTCACAAATACGGGAAGCCCCAGAAGTCTTCTCTTTTAGTGGTATTAGTACTGAAACCAAAGCAGCCCTCTGAGAGTGGCGTGGTATCAACCTGTGATGGTAGCATACCAAGGGAAATTCAGACAGAAGCCACTAACCTGACTGCACAGTAAACCGAATTTGTATCTGTGGAAACCATTCACTCCTGATCTATCTCTGATCAAAAGGAAGTTCACCTGGTCCTAGGGAGTATCCCCTCCCCTCCCCTCTCCTCCCCTTCCTTTCCCTTTCCTTCCCTCCCTTCCCTCCCTTCCTTTTCTTTTCTTATTTTAATTTTACTTTTTGGGGACAGAGTCCCACTCTGTTGCTCCAGGCCAGAGAGCTGTGGTGTCATACCTTACAGCAACCTTGAACTCCTGGGCTAAAGTGAGCCTCTTGCCTCACCCTCCCAAGTAGCTAGGACTGTAGGTGTGCACCACCGCTCCTGGCTAATTTTTTAATTTTAATAGAGACAAGGGTCTCACTCTTGTTTAGACTGGTCTGGAACTCCTGAGCTCAGGCAGTCCACCTGCTGTGGCCTCCTAGAGTACTAGTAGTACAGGCATGAGCCACCGTGCTAGGTCAAAAGGTACCCTTTAGCAATTTGGAAAATAATAACAATTTCTCTTCTTACATCTAGGCAATCCTTCACATACCCCAAATATGTTCAATTTAAATCAGTGGTTTGGATTTTGGAATGCCTTTTTCTTGTAGAAACAATGTTATAAGTGTTTCCAGGCTGACGTACAAAAATCTTCATTATACATGAAAGAAGCAGTGCATCTAAAAAACACAGAAGAATTATAAGTATAATATTAGTTATAAGGAACTGCCATTTACAACACTTTTTTATACCATCGGAAAATTATTTTAATAGTTATAATTTTTTTGTTTTATAGAATCAGTGTAAAATAGTTGATTTTTCAGTATTTATCAGAATTATTTATCCTTGATGTCTTGCCTAAGTGAACATGAAATCAACAGAAGTTCTTGGACTGTTGGCTTGGAAATCACCCCAGGAAACCCACCCTGTTGATATCTGTTATGCTTAGCTCTTATGAGATGATGACCTGGTCCTTTAAAAGAGTCTTTCTTTATTCTTTTTTTTTTTTTTTTAATAATTTTATTAAATCATAATTGTGCACATTGGTGCAATCATAGGGCAGAATGTGCTTCATATACAATCAGAAACATTTTGATCGTACTGTGAGAGATAGCCCTCATAACATTTTCTTAATCACTATATAAAGACATTGATACTCTACATTTAATAAGTTTCACCAGTACCCTACTAAGATGCACCATAGGTGTGATCCCACCAATTGCCCTCCCTCCACCCATCCTCCCCCCCTTTCCTTTTTCCCTGTATTCTTGTGCTATAATTGGGTTGGGACCTGATCAAACTAAAAAGCTTCTGCACTGCTAAGAACACAGTAAGTGTAGCAGGCAGACAGCCCTCAGAATGGGAGAAAATATTCGCAGGTTATGCCTCAGACAAAGGCTATTTCTTGATTTTTCCCTCTGAGTCATTATTCACTTAATTCCCACTATGAAATTGATTCATTTCTTTTTTCTTTGCCCTATCCCATCCCTGCACAAACACCTTCCCTGTATCTCCTCCTTCCCATCATACCCACTACGGTTATAACAGAATTTGGAGAAGTAGCGAGTTATTGAACTCATTACAAAGGCTGCTGCTGCAGCAGAACCACCAACGTGTTGCTAGTGTGCCACTGCAGAGGTCATTGTCCAGCTCTGTAAAAGTGCCTTTCTCTCGTCCAGGGAGGAGGAGGAGTCCTCTGCTTCCTCATCTATACAGTGATCTGCCCCTGACAGAAGCAAGCTTGGTTGGGGAGAATGAGGCTGCATCTGCAGTTTCCACACATTTTCCCCACCATCAGTCATGCCTGGCATCCAGCAGTCTTCCACTGACTTCAGAAATATATTTATTTCATCGGGATGCTCGACGTGTGACACAGTTCTATGGTCTGCTATGTTGGGAGAATATACAGCTTCTCTAGAGATTCAGTGAGCTTATATACTGAGATTTAAGTTCGTTTAAATCATAGTTTCCATCTTTAATTTAGGCTAGAAACTTCCTTCTCTACCACACAGTGAGTACTATTCAGGATAATAAAGCTCTTACGAAATTTCTTTTCATAAAATCTAAAGTAAGATGACTATTAATACAGCTGAAGTTCCAGCCAGCACCGTATGCCTGGAAAGACATGTAGTGAAAGTCCTCTAAGCCTGCGGGATAAAGTGCGATTGTAAATGTGTCTCTGTTCTATTTCTGACAGGAAGAAAGGTCAGGGATGTGGAAACCCTCGCTAGCTGTGCTGTAGAATGAAAAGTTTGGCAAGTTATTTTACTAATTTTGTTTAATCTTATCTTAAAATTTGGTTACCAATATACTGTTAGTTCATTAGTTGTTTTGTCTAACAATAACATGGTGAAAATATTAAACTGATATCTTCTGTTTTATTGTATCATATATTTTACTGATTTATGTGGTTGTATAACATTTATGATATCGGTACCATAGTATTAATTTGTCATTACCGTGAATATGGCTCCAGGTATTATGCCATTTTTATCAACATTAACAAGCAATATACATCTAAAAATTGCCATTGTTATGTCATATACCTTGTCCCAAAATTTAGATAAATAAATCACATAATTTATTTCAATTATCATATGGTAATATTTTTGTGAAGATACCTGGGAAAATTCTGTGTGGTTTGTCTTTAGCAAATTTTATGGTATGTGTCTTTTTTGAGCAGCATCATGGACTTAGATTATTTTAAAGAAGCAACTTGATACACTTGACTGCAATTACTATTTCTTTTTATGAAGTTCAAATTGTCATTATGTGGCGGTGGGAACTTTGATACTCTGACACCTTCATTATTATGGACTACCATAATAATTATTATTATTGGTAGTATTTTGGACATCATTGAAATTGTCTTGGCTTCCAGGCAGTAATGAGATATCTCTGGGTTATCTTGACTTTTTCTCCAAAAATGTTTTGGAGATTTTGCTATCTTTTAGTTGGATAATATTAGCGGTACAAATTTGGGTGCAGAGGTTCACTGAAATTCCCTATTTAAGAAGTGGCAGACAGAGTGACGGGAGAAGTTTTAAAAACTCTCTGAGAAAAGATTTATTTTATGTCAAAAAGTAACATTTATTTTTCTAACTTGATTTTAAATTTACATGGTTATTACCCTGTTCTTCTATAAACTTCATTCAAGGCGTTTCTCATTTGTTTGAACTAGCATCTTCTCTTCTTTTTTATCATTAGGAATTTTAAAAAACAACTTTAGTATACCATGATATTTTTCTAATACCTACACTTCTAAATATCACAGAATGATAATCAAATATTGGTTCATTTACCATTCTTATCCCTCAGTGGTTTAGGTAACTATGTAGCCATCATAAAAGAGAGTAGCAATATTTAAAAATGTTCTATGAGCTACTGTACATTGAAAATAGCTCATAATTCAATTGTTCACTACTTTTCAAACCATTTGTGTAGATGCATGTCAAAATATAGTTTGGACATAAAAACTACAGGCTGATGAGAATTATGCCTGATATTGATGTGACACTAAAGGCGCAGTTTGTCAGGATTTCTGGAGACTGAGCACGTGTGGGGACTGAACACGTGTGGGGACTGAGCATGTGCGGGGACTGAACACGTGCGGGGACTGAACACGTGTGGGGACTGAACACGTGTGGGGACTGAGCACGTGCGGGGACTGAACACGTGCGGCGACTGTACATGTGCAAGGCTGTGTCAGGGTCCGTATGGACTGGGCATGCGCAGGGCTGAGGCCGCCCCTGGCCGCTGCTGTATCGTGTAGTCAGTTGGAAACACCCGGACGTGTCTGAACATAATGACATGAGCGGTCATGGCAGATGGTTCAAAATTTCTTCTTTGGTTAGAATGTCTCTGGACTGTAAGGATACTAATGCTGGAAGAAGGTGGGGAAACTGGTGCTGTAGGAAGGGCAGCAAAGCTGGAAGCGCGTCAGGTGAAATGACCCTTGGTGGTTCCCATGATCATTTTCAATTGATTGTGGGTAAGTCTGTTCCTGAAAAACGGAAAATGTCACCAGAGACTGGAATAAGGGAACAGGAGCCGCGCTGCACTATTGACTCACCAGACAGGATGATGCAAACAAGGAGGACTTTCATTTGTGTGCACTAACGGGAGATAATTTTCAGTATGCAAGTAAAAAAATAAATAGTTTGGTAACAGATTTCAGGACAAAAAGCAGGTGCTGCAAACATCCACAAACAGTGCATGAAGTATGTTCAGATTACTTAAACAGAAACGCGAAGACCATCTCACATTTAGGCAAAATCCCTGGCTGTGATGCGGTAGTCAAGCTGATGTCATAATAAATATCCTATAGAGTTACATGACAAGAGATGGCATTTTTATTTTACTGATTATTGTACGTTTGCATAGTATTCATTATAACTATGACCAGATTAATCCGAATATTGACAAAACCCATCATTCACAGTGGTTATAATGTATTACATATATGTAATAGTTTGAATTTGTATATATTGCAAACAGATGTTCTTCAAGCTTTTTTAAATGCATAAGGATATTGGAAAACAAACTATTCAATCATTTGTATATGAATAATACTTGTTCTACTTAATGAACTGAATTACTTGTATTGTTTGTTTCAAATTGCTCCTCATATTAAGAGGATTCTAATAACATATGATTTTCTTGAGCCCTGGGAATTTTCTTCAGGAATTAGTTTACATTTGGTCTAAATCACTATTAGGGATTTCTTTTTTTGTCAGCTTCCAATTGTGTCATCATTAATGTCATTCAAGGAAAAAATATTTAAAAACTTGATTTTGTTATGTGTAGTCATTGCAGATAATGAAAACTGATTGATAGCCACTTTATATCAATACAAAATATTTTCATTTCCAATCTTATGACTAATGTTGGTAAAACATGTACTTTGAGTTAAGTGGAAACACACAGACACTATCCAGATTCAGACAAGATGTTGGCACTTTGCTTTTATTTGGAGAATGATATGTCCTTCCAGGAAAGCTTTCATAAATGGAATAAGCATTACCAGCAAGTCTGTAATTCTGGCAGGAAAAGATTGTGCTAAAAATAGTATTTTGATTGTCTAGGACTATGAAAAACCAGATGTTTTCCTGAGGAAAATTGCTAACTCCAATATGACGTAATCACACTTTTGAATAAAGCACCAAAACATTTAAATGGAAAAACAATGCATTTTCAATAAAATAAAAGTGTGAACTTTTAATTTGAGAGGAAAATAAGCCCAGCACAGTGAGGGTCAGAGGGCTTCAATGACTAGTCCTATTAAGAGCTAAATTAAATAATAATAAAATAGTTCCCACCATCACTTTACAAGACTTGATTTATAATATGCTAGATACTGACAGCTTCTATGTTGACTTTCTCCTCCTCAGTGTTAATTTGGGAAGGCATTGGCTGACCGGTGAGCCCTCTTCCTGGAAGAAGTTTATTTCTGGACGGCCCTTTGATTTTAATGAGACCTCACAATATTTTCCAGGTGACCGACTTGAAGGTAGGTGGCCTGCTCTTTTAAGGTGGTATTTTTTAAAGCTATTACAACAGGAATTTTTACTTAACGTTTTTACAGATTATATTTTCAATTCTTCTGATACTGAAACTTTAGGAAATAAAGTTTGAAAGATGTGAAAGAAGTACTTTTTTTTGGAAAATGAGACTACCTCACAAAATATTTGATCTAAGCGATGATGTTGAAGAAGATTTAAGGCTGGGCGCCATGGCTCAAGCGGCTAAGGCGCCAGCCACGTACACCTGAGCTGGCAGGTTCGAATCCAACCCCGGCTGCCAAACAATGACGGCTGCAACCAAGAAATAGCCGGGTGTTGTGGTGGGCGCCTGTAGTCCCAGATGCTTGGGAGGCGGAGACGGGAGACTCGCTTGAGCCCAGGAGTTGAAGGTTGCTGTGAGCTGTGATGCCACGGCACTCTATCCAGGGTGACAGTTTGAGGATCTGTCTCAAAAAAAAAAAAAAAAGATTTTAAATACTGAAAAATAGTTTGGATCAAAAATCCTAAGCAGAAGGGTATGACACCCAAAAGCAGCAGGATGTTTGTGAGGCACCTTCACCTGAATTTTGCTGTTGAATACACAGAGCATAAAGTCAGTGTTTCAGGATGGCAAAACGGATTTCTTTAAGCAGAAAAAGGATCACACACATTCTGGGTGCCACTGTGTTTATTTCAGAGACAGGAAAACGGAGCTTAGAGAAAGTAAGTCACCTGCACAAGGGGACAAAGATACCTAGTGACTGTGTCAGTGGAGAAAACGTTTGGAGCTTTGTAGAATGGTGTGATGTCAGCACAATGTGAATGACTCTGCTCCTGGCAAATTTTAAAGGTAGGATGGGGTTTCCAGGCTCTTCTCAGATCATCCCAATCTTGTCTCAGATGGATATGAGGGTCTCATAGCCAGGCCTTACAGGGTCTGCTTTTCGTAAGTGTCTCCTGTGTTCAAAGTCACAGATTATTTCCAAGGCACATGCAGCCTTTGTGCTGTTGAGAAAAACGAGAAATCCTTCCCTTCCGCAACCACAGCCAGGGGATGGACCATGCTGTTCACAGCTGTCATCACACATGGCCATGCACTGGTTACTTTTGCATTCAACTCCTGAGAGTGGTGGGTCTGTTCCCAATCTTGTCTGGGTTGATGAGTTCATAAATACACACACACACACACACACACACATATAGATGTGTTTATTTAGATACGTGTAGTTTTCTGTAAGTCCCTTTTATGTCATAAAACATGATGTGAAGAAAAAACTAGAAATATAATTTGGTAGTTTGGGGTTAAGACATACTACAGTAAAACCAAAGTTATAGTTACTTCATAAATTAATATTGAAATGTATGGGGTGTTTAACCATTCACCCATTTAAAAACATGCGTTCTGTTTACAATTTGGGTTTATTACACAATAAGCAGAAATAAAGATTAATACACATGCTTTTCTGCAAATCTTAGCTATTTATTTATAATACTTTTTTTTTTAATTTCCCATCAGATTAAATGCTATATCTAAGGCATTTTTCCCTGAAAATGTCTATTTGGATTTCAGTGGCAGTGTCTGGCAGTGGGGAGAGCAGAGCAACTCGTAGGAACTCTGTGTTCAACACCGGACACACCGTGTTTAAATCCCAGTTTGCAATCCATTGCCCCTGTGCTCGTGGAAACATTCTTTCAAGGAGGTTTTGTTTTCTTCATTCATAAAATGTGACAATAATGGCAATTATATCCTGTCACTAGTGCCACTTACAATGAACTTACTAGGTGGTAAGACTGTTAAGTTTTTCATGCAAATTATCACAATTTTTTCCTACAACTGCTCTGTGAATGGGTATGATTATCATCGCTCGAGTTTTATGCATAAGGAAACGGAGTCATGGAAAGGTGAAGAAGAGATTTCTCAAGGGTCACGCAGCTGGGGAGTGGGAGAAACAGGCTGCGAACTCAGCAGCATGTTTCCTCATCTCGACTTGCTGTGCTTTGAATGAAGATTACGTGACATAATGTATGTTTCACATCTTACATAGTTCACTAACTACGCACTCAGGAAAAGGGAGTATTTTTGGTTGTTATGAAGCTAAAGTCTTCTACATTGAATGTGCATTCAAAGCATTCCACCTTGTATATGGAATCATCACATTTTCCCCCAGAAATGTATACAGTTATGATTTTAATTAAAAATTAGATAGAAAATGGGTGGTACCTGTGGCTCAAAAGGAGTAGGGTGCTGGCCCCATATACCAGAGGTGATGGGTTCAAACCTGGCCCCAGCCAAAAAACTGCAAAAAAAAAAAAAAATTAAATAGAAAAGGACCACTATCACTTTTTATTAACTATTTTTAGGGGATTGATTCAAATATAATACAACACCCAAGAGTTTGAGGTTATTGCCAGCTATGATGCCATGGCATTCCAGCCTGGGCAACAGAGTGAGACTCTCTCTTAAAAAAAAAAAGTGTATACACACACACACACACACACACACACATATATATATAATATATATATAAATACAGCAAAATAAGATGGAATTTTAGGTTTGATACCTTTGATTGAATTAAAGAGCATAAATATGTATATATATATAAACACACACATATACATACACACTATATGTCTATATATATGTATGTCACACACTTTACTCTTTTGAGCCTTAAATTACTGTTTTATTTTTGGACCCTTTATTTGATAATATAATTGTTATGTACTATATCAGTCTAGAAAACCACATTCCAAAGAATGTGCACACAGCCATGTGTCATCCAGTGTGGCTAAACCTGTGAGATCAGACGCCCTGGGTAGTGGCCAGATGTGCACTTTGCATTGTATCAGTACCATGTTGTAAGCTTAGGAAATGCTATTTAGCATGTGCTGGAAAAGACGATAAAATAATTAGAAGTAAGCCATATTTTTCCACCTGTACTTTTTTAATCTCCATAGTTTTCTAGAATTCTAGAGAATATATTTTGATCTTTTGGAAATATTTAGGTAAAGTCCTATTTGGATTGAATCATCCTAAAAGTACGGTAAAAATGGATAGACTCCATAGAAAAATACTATTTACATAAAAACAAAGGTGCTCATGTTAGTAAAACCATGGTCACAGATCCTGGGTGGAATTAAACAGTTTTCCAACTAATATTTGTAGCTGTAACTTCCAATTCAATAAAGAGAACTTTTGGACATTATAGTCCATTCAGTGGAAACAAAACAAAAGCTTGAGTCCTATATATAAATCAATATTATTTATTGGGGCAAAGATGCATTTTAAAATAACTGAAAACCAAATCAGCTACATTGAACTACTAGTGGACACAGATTCTTAGACCATTTCTTGTACTAGTGAGACAAAGACAAAAAAAAATACCGTATAAAGACAAGAAAATCCACAAAAATGTCAAAAGACGGAGACCAATAGCCCCTCTCCACCGCCTGCTGCTTCCCCAAACTCCCCTCAGCAGCTCCACAGAGACGGGGGCCAAGAAGATGAGGGCTGACATGGGACACAGCTCACAGCTTAATTTCTGAGGTTAAGAAAAAAATTCTCAAAGACTGAGAATGTCACGACCCTTTATTCAGTCTTATTCATAAATACGACAAAGTAAATGAAAATATAATAGATACATAACAAAATTGTTTGGCAAAATATCAAGCAAACTTTACTTGGTGCCTAGAATGCCCCATTAAAATACAGAGGAAGAAGGTGACATTAGTCATAGGGCAATGTTCAATTTAATAAAAACATTAGTACGTTATTGTGAAACCAGAGCAAAATAATCCCCTGGCAATAATTCCAATAATTAAAAAATAAGTGATGTGTTTTTAAAAGACCATTACTTTTATAGCAATAAGAAGCTAATGCACAGAAAAGGTAGTCTACCAATTATAAGAGGAAGAATCACGGTCAGAGTGTTACATAGAGAAAGAGGAACCTCTGGCCTTCCTGAGGAAAAGGCAGGTGCCCCAAGGAATTGCCACACCTGGGGCAGAAGGGGGCTCTTCACCAACTTTCCAGTTAGAACTTAGCCTGCCAAGTGCCAGAGAATCAGAGGGCTCCCCAGCCCGTGGGCCAAGCCGCACAGGCACAATAGGGTCTGGAAGGTGACCTAGAGAAGCAGCAGGCTAATTGTCACATCATTAGCTTAAATCTACATCGAGGCTCAGTCCCCATGTGGGGTGTCAGAGAGGCTCATGGGAGATCTCACGTGCAGTTAGGCTCAGGTCACAGAGTTCCCAGAGTCCATCGAAGTGGTTCAATGGTGACCTTTGATCCATGAGGAGGGCCCCGCCTCGCCAGTATAAACAGGAGCCCAGACCATACTGGTGCAATCCTGTTCTGACAGGCAGTCATCTGTGGCGAACATATCCTACTTTACTCAATGACCTCCTGCGTGCCTTACCTCGCCGTGTATGGTCATTCCTCAGTCAAGGGCACAGGAACTGAAAATAAGATTGTTGACCCAACAAGAAACTTCTGGAGTCTTTTTCCCTGTCTTTGGCACTTTTGTTGTTTTTAATCTACAATATCTGGACATTGGGACATGTCTCTGCCTTTTACTGTAGACAGTAATTAGCTTTTGATATGCTGGAGAGCAAATCAGAGCACTTTCCTTCCCAAAACGGCGTCTCCATACAGTGGCAGCACAAACTCAGGAGGCAGAGAGCACCCCAGGCGCTAGAGCCAGGCTGTTAAATTACTTCTTTCTCCTTGGCTTTCATTGCAATAATAGCTGTTAATCATGGCTAATTGAGAGCACAACATAAAAATCAAACCAAACTAAACATGAAAACAAAATCAAGGCTCAGCGCCTGTGGCTTAAGCGGCTAAGGCACCAGCCACATACACCTGAGCTGGTGGGTTCGAATCCAGCCTGGGCCTGCCAAACAACAATGACGGCTGCAACTTAAAAAAATGGCTGGGCATTGTGGCGGGCGCCTGTCGTCCCAGCTACTTGGGAGGCAGAGGCAGGAGACTCGCTTGATCCCAGGAATTAGAGGTTGCTGTGAGCTGTGATGTCACAGCATTCTACCAGGATGACAGCTTGAGGCTCTGTCCCAAAAAAAAAGAAAGAAAGAAAAAAAAAAAGAAACCAAAATTAGCATGTCAAACTTTCTATAAAAGAAACTCTTACAAAAAGTTTGGATAGAGAGAGCAGATATGAAGAAGGAGATGGTTTGGGTCGTGGCCTCAGGGTTATTAAATTACCATATCTACTTTGAATTGAGCTGGATAAGATGGAAAAGGAATATATGGATGTTTGCCCCAATCAGAACCTCCTGGCAGAACCAAAATAAATTCCGACATAGAGGCTGGTGCCAAGGCTCCAGAGCACTCTCCACTGCATTGCACCTACAGTCAGCTTCCAAGATACCATCACGATCTCAGGACCCATTTCTTTCATGTTGCTCTGTGCTCTTGACCAAGATACTGACTTGTCTACAAATTTCTAGTACTCGAACTGGCAAGCCTTCTCCAACAGAGGCTTGAAACCCCTCAAGTTGAACCAAACCCAGAGAGTCTAAGCTTTACCTAAGTAACAAGGGTACTTTTCAAAACTAAAAAAGAGGGACATGCTACAGGTAGCTTACATATCACCCTATTTTAAAAGCACATACATCTGCCCAACCGTTTATATTTTTCAAAGAACTTTCCAACTACATTCTGTAATTTTTATAACAACCATACATGCCATGGATTGCGGGAAAGCCTGTTTTGAACCTAAGAGCAGTTGTAGCATTACACCCAAGATGACAGTGGCAGTAAGTGCCGGAGAAGTGACTCAGACTCTGCCCTGGAGTCTTTATTGCATGCTTCCTCCCCAAAGTGATCTGGCTATAAAATCTAAACAGAAATGTAAACAAAGACTGAGGCAGAAAAGGAGTGAGGCTAAACGCTGTCCTGAAAGCAAAACAGAAACAATATATGCTATTACACCAAAGTAAACATTTTAATGTTGATTTAAATGTTGTGTGTTTGTGTGTTCCCAATATTTGATCTAGTTACTCCTTTTCTTCATGGACACAGCAGTCTTCCTGCTAGAATATTCTCACCCCAACCTGTCACTTCCTTTCCTTTCTTACCTGTTCTGCATCCAATCCTCTGTGGTTCCCAAACAATCTTCCCCTGCCTTTTCAGTCGGGATTCCATGCTGCTTTCTTCGGTGTTTTCATCCAATATATAAAACTGACCTGTACGTAGTTCCATCCGGACCTATCCCGGGAGTGCTCACATGGCTGTCTCGGGATTGTTGCTTTTCAAATGCTCATAGACTTTGCACCCTCATTTCAGCCTTAGGAAGACAATGACCGGGGCTGGCAGTAATTCCTTTCAGTCGCCCTTTGTAAACACTCTCCACCCGTCCTCATCTCAGCCCCTCCTTTCCATTACCCAGGAATCAGTGAAAGTGCTAATACGGAGAACACTTTTCCCAGATTGTACCCGGCCATCTTCTAGTCCCAGCATCCCCAATCACTGTCTCCCCACAAGATGTGCTTAAGGAAAATAGGTTTAAACTTCCCTGCGCTGAATTTTCCAGGCTTTATTGCAAAGAAATGACTGCCATTTCTAGAGCTAGATTCTACTTACTTTAAATGTGATTTTACTTATAAATTAAAATCTAGTTTTTCTGTGTCCTTTTTAAAATTAGATATGCCTTCTAGAATTGTTCTTAAAATGTCTAATGGAGTCATTTTTAGGTTTTTATTTACTGCCCCAGTGGCCCGACTTTAGTGTCATTAACGTGTAGTATGATCCTGTGTCATGAAGACGGTCTGCTCAGGGCACCACAACACACAAAATGCTAATACAGCACAAAGTAAATGGTCATGTTAGTGATCCGATGGGGGTCATGAGGAATAATTTACAGAAGCATGCCATGAAAATGCCACTTTATAATTCAATCAAATCACTCCATTTTTCACATCTGTCAAGATACATAAAAGGGTGAAGAACGAAGTGGTCAGGAGAGGTTGCCCAGGAATATCTGAGAAAGGGCCATTAAAATTAAGAGTCTCGACTGCATTCGTGTTATCAAAGATATGCATGTATAAGTGTGTTAAATTATAAACAAGATGAATAATTAGTTATAAGGAATGAGGTAATATTTTTAACATAATTAAATGAATATGTTAGAGATGAAACATTCAGCTTCTATAATAAATGCAAATGTAATATACAGGGTATGGAATCAGATAATTGTGTCCTCCATTTTCATATACATTATAAGTTTTATTTCATTACTTAACTGCAATTGTAAATTGGCAATTCATTCGTCTTCGAAATTTCCTGATTTCTTAGAATAGAGAACAGATCCCCAGACCTCTGCCAAACACAGAAAAAAAATTTCTTCTTGATCGAAACCACAATTTGCTACTCTTTGTATTGTCTGCCATGGTAACACTTGAATGTAGTTGTTCATAGGTTCAACTGAGTTGTCATGCCTTTGGGTGGTAGAAGATTTATAGCAGCATTTCTCATATGTGACTTAACTGCGGGGTCTTCTGAAGAAGGAAAATCAAATTTAAATTACAAATTGTACTTCTAGGAAAGCTTTGTGGAGGTGGAAAGGGCGCGATACCTTTCCTTCCCATAAAGGTCACAGCCAACAGTCTTACATCACAAGACCAGTTAACAAGAGAAAAGCACAAAAATTAATTTAATCAAAGCTCTGTGTGACACAGGTACCTTCAGAAACGAAGAACCAAAGGAAATCTACCCATTGTCATGCTTAGATTCAAAGAAGCATTGTCAGACATGACAAAATGAGATTAGACAAAAAGAGAATAATCTCCTGTGACAGGCTGAGTAGGGGAGCCAAGGAGGTGTCTGCGCAGATGCTTCTTGGCCTCTCTGAGTGACTTTCTTGCTCCCAAGTACAGGGTGGACGTGGACATGAAGTTCAGGTGCATCTAAAATAGTTTAACATAGTAAATTGTGCATGAACTTTATGGACACCCTGGATTGGGCAGGGCCCCTCTGGACTGAGGGTCCCCTGGTCTGCCTTGTGACAAGGCAACTCACAGACTTTCTTTACAGCCATTCCCTGCGTAGAAAGACAAGAGAAGGTTAAAGTAACATCTTTGTTTTTATAACCAGCATTAGTGGGGGAAGTTATTTTCTATGACTCACCGTGGGAGAAAGGAATGCTGGTCTCTACGGCCCACCGCACAGAAGCGAGGGAAGCCAGAAGAAAGGAAAGGTCAGGGGGAGACTCTGTTTCGAGATCTGTCCAAAGTCCTGTAGTTCAAAGCACTCAGCGTGCCAAAGCACCATACTTGGGGATATTGTTTTCTGAGCCTCAACAGCTTTAAAATGAATTAAATTCAAGCCAATGGCTTTAATGTAATATGAATATTGCTGTTTTTCTATAGCGTACTGGAGTTTGCCACACAGGCTGTTTTAAGTTTGATAAATTTATTCCGCTATTTAAAGCTGATATTGGTGATCATTATGAGTCAGATGTTGTTCTATATAATTAATGTTTACAGGCTATTTCTTTAATTTCAACTATGATCCTATGAGGAAATATTTTTATTTTCATAGTTTAAAAAACTTTAAGGGAAGACATCAGCGTTAATTTTTCAAGGTTATACAGTAAGTGATTGAGCACATTTAAAAGTTGCTGCTCTGATCAGAGAACCCTCTTAAATACTAGATGATACTGCCTCAAAAAACAGCATGTTTATAACACCGTTCCTCTCCACCACCGGAAGTTCTAAGCAAAGTCATAAAGGGAACTTTTTATATTGGGGGTTAAAATATAAAATCTGATGTTTCTAACATGTAGAGGGAAAATTTTTTCTCTATACTTTTAATGTGTGGAGCTGGAAACTGAATTAAAATATCAAAAGGTAGATGAATAGGAGAAAAGACATATAATTTTTTAGTGTTAATATTTCAAATGTTTCTGTGTGTGGAAGAATTCGTAGGATAAACTCGAGACCCACGGTGATTCAATTCTGGGTGCTGGTATACAGTCTTAATAAAGAGTGATAAATTGTGAAGATGTGATAATAAGAAGAAAACAGGTGCATATTTCTGGGGCAGTAAATTGTGGGGAGGTATATACGAAGACTGACAATTAAGTTCGCAAACTCATCCTAGAAAAAGTGCTAAATGCCTCATAGCTAGCACTATGGTCACTTCCGAAGTGCTCACCGTGGGAAGCTTTGCACTTACACCCAAGCCAAGTCCATGCTTCAGAGAAAGTTTGGAACTCTTCTGGAATGACTACCAGAGGTGGAGTTGCACATTGCCTGACAATTAAGTTTGTGAACTTTCCACTGTGCATTTACTTTGGCAGCAATGTACCAACAGCTCCGTAAGATTTCGCAATCTCCACGTATCCGTGTCTCCCAGCTGTGTTTGTGTGGACCTGTGGCTGCATCTTGCTGAGTGGCATTCATTATTGTTGTTGTGAGATTTTGTGTGCCGTGTGACCACAGCTCTGATTGTCCTTAGTGATACTCGGCAGTGAGGTAGGTAGCACTTTCTATAGGATGAGTTCGTGAATTAAATTGTCAGACCTTGTAGAAACTAATGAAAGATAGGAGATATCTAGGAAGATTTTGCATATGCTGGTTTGTCCCCATCTGCAGTGACAACGGTTGCTTGTGCCTTCCTGCATTGAAACGGGGGACGCTGTGTCAAGGAGCAGGTGTGCCTCGGGTTGAAGCAGGGGAGGTGGAGGGCTTTCTCCGCGTCTGGTTTGTCTCCATTGTCTTCAGCTCAAAATAGTTCTTATGCCAAAGGAGCGTAATTTAATCCCCTTCACATGGGAAAGAGAATCTGGGTATTTAAAATGAAAGTTTAGCATGTGAGGACTGGATCCAGGGGCAGTAAGGAGGTGAAGGATAAGCCTGTGTAGGGCCTTTCACCTGCTGCCCGGCATTTAAAACTGTCTCAGCCTGGAAGAAACGTAAAGAGTCCTAGTTCTCAAGAACTGCTTCTTGCTTTTGTGAATACGTTACACACCCGATACGAGGGTGAAAAGACTAGGTTACTAGGTACTGAAATGATCACTACTCAGGAGTATGATTTTGACTTGAGTAAGACAGGATGAAGACAGGAACCTGGATAGAATAGCAAACAACTGAAAAGTTTCAGTACAGGAAAATTTCTTACTAAAGAGAAGTGCTAAAGCCCACAACCCCTGTCACCATTATAGACCCAATCACGAGAAGAACAGTCGGTACAGAAAATACACCAGCCCACAGGCGTTAGTTAGAGCGGGCCGCACGCGGCAGCCTGGACATGGCTTACAGTTGCATTGGCTGGAGGTGACACAAGCTGCTTTAGGTAAAGGAGATGTCCTAGGCCCTTTGTGAGGAGCGGCGGGCCATTCAGAGGACAACAGAAGTGAGAATAAAAAAGGCAGTAAGTGGCTTTAGCTTATTTGCTTGTAACTGGCTTGTGAGTTTTGCGGCCCTGAGTCTCGACCGCTGTCCGGGACACACTGACCTTCTGGGAAGCTCATGCTGTTCTCTGCCCCACGGCGGAACTCAAGCTTCCCAGCATAGTGATTTTCTTTTCCAAAACCTGTTTATGCCATTGTTGTTATTTTGGTCAGTATTTAATTAAGTTAAATGCTTTTAACATTGCTTACACTTCCTATGTTAAAGTAAAGATGAGATCAATTGTGAAAGAATGTAGAAAATGACATTTACATTTGTTGCCCAGAGTCTTTTTAAAATGTAAGTTTATGTTCTAATTCAAATAAATCCAAACTGAAAATTTAGGCTTCCTGTAATTACAAATTACATTTAAAAAAAATTTAGGGCGGCACCTGTGGCTCAAAGGAGTAGGGCACCATCTCCATATGACGGAGGTGGTGGTGGATTCAAACCCAGCCCCAGCCAAAAAAAAAAAAAAAAAAAAATTAAAAAGCTGAGATTAAAGTAGTCTTAGGCATACATCAGTATTTTAGCAAATAAATAAATATTATATGTTGAAAGCTAAATATGTTTATGCCTATCTGTATGTACGTGTAAGTATAAATACTTATATATATATAGCCATACACAATTAAACTTTCTAATGTTACTATTTAGATTGATTGTTTCAAGTTTTGTTGTTTCTGTCCATTTAATTTAGTAAAATAAATGCTGTGTGACATAAATACTCCCATCCTATGGCTAGTGTGTTCTGAATTGCAGGTCACACATTGCAGGGCTCCCTTCCACATGGTTTTATCTTGGTCTATCCTTTGCCACACAATCACAGTCATTATAGGGTGAGAGTTTATAGTAATGGATTCTTATTTCATTTTAGGACACAAATAAAGAAAGAGACATTTATTTTGTTATATAAGAAAGAATTACAAAGTAGGTTCTGACAATTTCATAAATTATGCTTTATTATCTTTTAGCATGAAAGGAAAAATGTAGTTTTCTCAAGGAAATTGAGATAGTCTGTATGATTTGGTACGAAAAGGGAGATTAATAAAGTCAGGATGCTAAGTTGTGTGTTTCACTCTCCTTATAACCCAACAATGGTACTTTTGGTTAAATACAATGCAATACCGTTTAACACATTATACCTTATTCCACAAGCTGCCTGTAGAGGGTGGCCATAAAATTTGTGTGCAATTTAAAATAGTGTGTAGTTTAAAATCGCATACGACCTTTGCGGCCATCCTATATAATTTGAAAGAATTCATATCATTACAAATGTGCCTAACCTATGCCAGAGGAATAATTTATTATTCATTATCATTTAAGAGAAACTGTCTCAAAGATAGGAACAACATGCCGATTCTGCAAGAAGCTTGAGCCTTTGGGTGATAAATTATTTATGAATTGTCATGGGGAAAAGCCCTGGTTCTTTTTCTGGTTAAGAGCTTTGAAAGTAATATCTTACTTTGCATCACATGCCATGAATTTACAGAAACATTTCTTTAAACATATGCCCTGATTAAACTATTGTACACCTAAAGCATTGACTTACAGTTTCTTTTAAGAGTTCTTTGCTGTGTATATTTTGCACACGTATTTAATTTCCAGTTTGGTGCAGTATCCAATATTCTTTTTCACCTCTATGCACATAACACTTCCATGTAAATTATGTTGTCAAAATGTAAAGTCTACAGGCTTTGTCATCTTTCCCAAATTGGCTCAAATTCTGTGCTCTACCACTTACCAGAAATTCATTGTAAGAAAGTGACGTGACTTTTCCAGGTCTCATCGTGAAAGCGTAACTCTTCCATGGAAAGGCTGTTCAAGGGTGACTGTGTGGTGACGCGTTTGAGCGTGCCTGTGTAACATGCAGCAGACACTAAGTATTCAACACCTTCTTGCTTCCTTTCCCAACCACTTCATCTTAGTCCTCCTATGTAAGATCACTTTACAAACTATAGTTTTTATTTACAAACCAAAATTGTTATTATTGCTATCACGGTTTATCCATTCTTTTATTTATGATACCTATTCTTCTCCTTTTAGAAGTTCAGACTGTAGTTTAAAAACTTATATATTTTAAACTTTTTATTTCTCTGATAAAGGAATGGACGGCTGAAGCCACATCAGTATAAAAAAGAATTAGAAGCAAGTCACAACTTGGAAAATGAAATCTACTTGATCACTTTCCCAGGTGAAAATATTAACATTTTATTACAACCTGTAAGAGCTTACTTAGAAAACATATCCCTTCGATGCCCTGTAGTTACAAACAGGAAACACTTCATTCAAATATATTATTACTTCATCCCCATCACACTGACAGTCAGAAACAGATGGGGAATTATGACGTGAGAGTTGCCTTTCAAGTTTTAAGTATGGATCTTTAAAAATGTACATTTTATTACTTAAAGGTATTAAATGTATACAAATATACATAAATGCATATACCTAGCACAGAAAGACTTCAAATATTTTGAATATTTTTTTCATACGACATCACCTTATATCATTCCCATTATATTTTTCATTTCTTATTCTATATAAATATAACATTTCACTTCCTGAACAACATAGCTCCATTCCTCTTTTTACTCAATTGATGTTCTCTCCTAGTATTCAATTATGGACCAAAAAAGTCAAATGAAATATTGATGAGTTGAAGTTACCAAAATATATATAAATATTAATGACTTAAAATCTGAAACTTGTTTTCAGTGAACTTGATACGTTTTTTCTCCTTACAAAGTGATCTTACGGTGCCCAGGCTAGCATATGCCGGAATGGGAATTTTTAAAAACTGAATATGTAATTGAGAAATGTCAGTGTTTCCATAGTTACCGTGATTAATTACTGAGTGCATTTCACTACTCTGCTTCTCTAAAAGCAGGTATCGGCTTCATAGCAAAGGGAGGAAATCCTTATATATTTTGTAAAAGAGAGATGCATAAGTTAGCACATATTCAGAGAATCAGGACCTAAATGGACGTAGCAGAAACACAAACAAGTTCAAGTAGCATTTAAAATGAAAACTCTGGACCTCTGATTCCAGAGGGGTGCAGTGGATGCACTTGTCTCTCTTCCTTTTGGGAAAGACAACTGAATCCCTGGACATGACATGTCAAATAAACGTACAAGATTCTGAAAGACGAAGAGAAGTAGGGAGACCAGCCAGGAACTCTCATGACACAATTACAATTTCCCTGGGTTTTCTTCAAAAAAGGCTATAATGTAGACATTCTAACAGACAGAACAACGAAACACTCATTTCATTAACCAAAAAACTGTTTAACTGTTTCTGCCCAAGAAAAGGGCATCCTAGAAAGTTAGACAAGATTTATAAAGTTACCACTGTACTCCAGCCAACACCAGAGAAAAAACTGTGGCCCATCCCTAACCACACCAACAAAGGCTGAGCAGAGACCCTGGGCTTCCACACCTGTTAGGCTATGCTCAGGCTCCTTAATCACCACAGCAGGTAGTCCAAGAACAAAGGCCTGGATTTTCATCTTCAAATGGAGGTAATGGACCTCTCTCCAAAATGTCAGTGGAAACCACCCGCAGGTTGTGGATTCCACCCCCACCATGTGGTAACAAGCATAGTGTACAAAGTTGGCCAAGTGCAGAGTCAAGAGTTTCAACATTGCCCCGTAGCTCTGAGGTCATCCCCCTACTCTGTTTGTCAATAATGAGGTAGGACTCCACATCCATCCCTGTCAGAGAGACAGCATGAGGGCTCATTGCAGAGCCAGAACTCTTGACTCAGCTCAGCAAGAAAGAAGAGTGGCTGAGTGAATGGTTAAAAAAAAAATATATATATATATATATATAAAATATATTTAATATACATAAATATATATTATATATTTATTATATATATATCCAACTATATGCTGCCTACAAGAGATTCATTTCACCTTAAGGGACACATAGGGCTGAAAGTGAAAAGATATAAAACTATATTTCTTGCAAATGGAAACAAAAAGAGAATGAGATAGCTATACTTACATCAGCCAAAAAAGACTTTACATTAAGAACTGTACAGAGACAAAGATGTCATTATGCAATGATAAAGTGACTAATTCTTCAAAAATATAACTGTAAGTACGTATGTGCACAATATTAGAATATAAATATATAGAAAAATATTTATAGAAAGAATAAATTGATTTCAAAAACTAATAGTACTGAACTTCAGTACCCCACTTTCAACAAGGGACAAATAATACTGGCAAAATCAATAAGGAAACATTGTCTGTCATCTGCTCTCTACACCACATGGGCCTGAGAGATGTATAAGGAACATTCCATGAATACCAACAAATTACACAGTCTTCTCAGGAGCACGTGGAACACTCTCCAGAGTAGGTCACAAGTAAGACTACAAAACAAGACTTAATAATTTGAGGGCAAGACACAATTGTAAAAGGAACTTTACCTAACAAATGCAATCAGTGTAACCTGGTTTCTTGTACCGTCAATGAATCCTCAACAATAAAAAACAAAAAAACAAGTCTTAATAAATTCAAGAGGATTGAAAGGA
>CAUYRH010082804.1:0-23583 GCA_963574655.1 Perodicticus potto | reverse complement strand
CCAAATCGCTGTGCATTGCCAAGTGCTCATCCACTCCGACAATTCACTCTGCGAAAGGTCCAGTACTCCCTCCCTCTCACCTGCTGACTGGAGAGTGATGAACTACGGAACCGTCGCCACCGCCATCTTCCAGAACCCCATTCCATGATGTCATATTTCACATCAATAAGTGCCATGATGTGATAGCTCATATCAACAAGTGATCCTCTTGCCTCGGCCTCCCTAGTAGCTCGGATTACAAGTGCCCACCACAGTGCCTGGCTATTTTTAGAGATGGTGGTCTTACTCTTGCTCAGACTGGTCTGGCAAGTAAGCTCAGGCAATCCACCTGCCTCAGTCTTCCAGAGTGCTAGGATTATAGGCATGAGCCACCATGCCTGGTTGTAAATTATTTTTAAGTGTGGTTGGGGAAGAGGTGGATCAAGAACAGACAAGTATATTTAGGGATCAAAATGAAACAAGACCTATTAATTTCCAAGTGAAATATTCCTGATCATATTATAATTAAAGTTAATGTACCAATTTAATTTTAGGAATTATAATAAGTTACCATAACCTGGAGGCCTCCCTGTTCCTTTTTGCTGCATATCCACTAGTGGTTCTTTGTATAGTAATACAGTGGTTTGAACAGAGTTTTTTCTAAAACATGTATCTCTTCGTTGGAGAAAATATCTCTTCTTCATTTGATGGTCAAAAGGAGATTGGAAATATTCTATTAAAAAAAGTCATAATTGCCAATGATTAACTATGAAGATACTGTTCTGTAAACACTTATTAAGTAGTCTTTCAATAAAAATAACTCAGCTAACTAAATTTGTAATTATATGGTAGGAGGATTTCTGTTATACATTGTCATAATTAACTAGAATGCAGATACCTGAGGAGGAATTCATGTTGCACTTGCTATATTGATGTATCATTAAGTATTGTTCAGTAAAGCAAAACAATGGAGGTGGTGCTCATTATTCCATATTTTGTAATTTGTGTCTATGATGGTTTCCATGCATTGATACATGGAAATACTGTCATAGACTCACCTGAGACACAAGTAATAGCTGTCCTGCTGAGCTATTAAACTTCCATTCAGGGGTAATTAAGCTAGTACCTAAGATAACTTGCAAATGATGCTTCATATAACAAACTTTCCAGATAGCTGCATCTGGAGGCAGGTAACAGGCTTTGCTCTTACTGGTGCCATAGTTTTGATACTATAACTGCCCCATGAAAAAATTTGAATAACCCCTATACTGTATGTTTTTTATAATCCTCTACCTCCTTAACTGGACTTTTGGAGTTGTTTCCCAGAAATGGTTGGATTTTCTATAAGACAAAGGAGCTGAGGTTATGATAGCCACTGGGCAAAGTTCCAAATGTTAACATTCACTGTCCTCCACAACCTGCCCCCAATACACATAGCCCTTTGTTAGTTACACCATAATCTGCACTGAGGCATGTGGTTCTTCTTTTAAAAGCCCACAATCTCCATTAGTTGGGGAGACAGATTTGAGATAGCTTCCCTCATTCTCCCAACAAGACATTGATCTTTAAAAAAAAAAAAATGTTTTCTTTCTTGGCAATTTTCATTGTCTCAATAATTGGATTTTTGTGTGATGAGCAACTCGACCTAGAGTGGAACTCCCTTGTGGTTTCAACAACAGTCCAGTACTTTGAATTTCAGGGAACATTATAAAATGAAGAGCTCATTGAATGTCTATTTCTGAACAAAGGTCTCTCAACATGGAAACTACTATGGTGTATGTGTCTATTGGCATTAGCTCCTTTCTTCTAAATCTGTTTATACCAAATAGCTAGACAAGTGACAGAGAAAAGAAAGGTCAAACAGGTTATTTTCACTTGCAATCTCTTCACGGGTCTCATTAAATAAAAGACCCTTGAAGCTGCTTTTCACTGTGCTCTTCGCAGTGTACTACTTTTCTGACAAATTGTTTGACTTCATAGACCATAATCTACCAGTTCTTGGAACTTACCAATCCTTATCAGGCTGGGATCTCAAATGTGGATGGTAGCTGCTCTTGAGAAGCTATTTTTCAATAATCAAAATGGGAGGCCATGAATACTCATTTGGTAAAATTTTAAATACTGAAAGCATGTGGAGAACTTTGGACACTCCACATCCACCACCTGGTATAATAAATAGAACGTTCCCAGTAACTTTGAAACTCTGTCTCATTCCCAATTTTAATTTTCCTAGATAGATAAATACTACCCAAATATTGTTTTTTCCTTTCTTTCTTCCCTTCCCTTTCCCTTTCCTTCCCTTCCCTTCCCTTCCTCCCTTTTCTTTCTCTCTCTCTCTTTTAATTAAAACAACTTTTTGGGGAGTGGGGGGACAGAGTTTTATGCTGTCAGCCTGGGTTGAGTACTATGGTGTCATAGCTCACAGCAAGCTCAAACTCTTGGGTTCAAACAATTCTCTGACCTTAGCCTCCTAAGTAGCTGTGATTACTGGTGCCCATCACAATGCCTAGCTAGGTTTTCTATTTTTTGTGGAGACAGATCTCACTCTCGCTCAGGCTGGTTCCAAACTCCTGAGCCCCAAGCTCAAGCAATCCACCTACCTGAGCCTCCCAAAGTGGTAGGATTACAGGCGTGAGCCAGCCCACCCAGCTTTCTGTTCCCTCTTAGTTGTAACATGTTTCCCTAAAGAATATATTGGTATTGTTTATATGATTTTTACTTTGCTTTGCATGTATTTTTGACACCATTTGTTTTGCATAATGTATTTGGGGAAATGTTTTCATGTACATCTGTGCAGCTGTAGTTCATTTATAATCACTACTGTATATATCAGTTTTATAGATGAAGAACATTTATTTTTTTTAATTTTTGATAATGGAAATGTTACTAGTACGAATCTTGCTATGTATGTATTCTGGTGTCTATATGCTAGGATTTCTCCAGAGTCATGGCATACGCAGGTCATCAGTTTTGTCAGATGATGTTGAATTATTTTTCAAAGTTGTATCAAATTATGTTACATATACTATGGTATACATTTACCATGTTTTACTTGTAAAACTCTGTTTCTCCAGATACATATTTTTATTTATTGTTTTATTATTGTTCCAGGTTAATGTAAGGGTACAAAGAATTAGATTGTAGTGTTTGCATTTGTTAGGTAGAATTCCTCTTATAATTATGTCCTGCCCTCAAGAGGTGTGCAATGCACCCTAACATTATACCCACTAAGTGGGAGCACACCCATTCTCCTCCTTCCTCTTCTCTCCTCCCTCTCTTGTTTCCCTGACCCCCATCTTTAATTGATTTGAGTTTTTCTCTTGCGTGGATATATATTAGATCATCTACTGGCTGATGTTAGTACTGGATTCTTGCTTCTCCCTTCTCATGATACTTTACTAAGAAGAATGTGTTTCCACTCCATCTGGGAGCTAGGTTAAAAAAAAAAGATGTAAAAATTGCATCATTTTTAATGACTGAATAGTATTCCATGGCACCCATTTACCACAGTTTATTAATCCATTCTGGATTGGTGGGCATTTAGGTTGTTCCCACATTTTTGCAGTTGTAAATTGAGCTGCAATAAACAATCTAGTGCATATGCCCTTATGATAAAATGATTTTTTTCTTTGGGTTATGTGCCTAGTAACGGGATTAAAGGATGAAATGGGAGGTCTAATTTGAGTTCATCTTTGAGGATTCTCCATACTTCTTCCAAAAAGTTTGTATTAGTTTGCAGTCCTATAAACAGTGTAAAAGTGTTCCTTTCTTTCTACATCCATGCCAGCTTCTGCAGCTTTGAGAATTCTTGAGGTGGATTATTCTCACTGGGGTTGGGTGATACTTCAGGATGGTTTTGATATTCATTTCTTTGATGATTAAGGACTATGAGCATTTTTTCAAATGTTTGTTGGCCATTTGTCTGTCGTTGTCAGAGAAGGTTCTGTTCGTATCTCTTGCCTAGTGGTAGATGGATTGTTTGCTTTTTTTTTTTTTTTTTTTTGTGGTTTTTGGCCAGGGCTGGGTTTCAAACCACCACCTCTGGCATATGGGGCCGGTGCCCTCCTCCTTTGAACCACAGGTGCCACCCTGCTTTTTTTGTTGATTAATTTGAGTTCTCTGTAGATTCTAGTTATCAATCCTTTCTCAGATTTGTAACATGTAAATATCTTTTCTCATTCTGAAAGCTGTCTATTTGCTTTAATTGTTGTCTTCTTAGCTGTGCAGAGCTTTTCAGTTTAATTAAATCTCATTTGTTTATTTTTCTTGTTGTTGTAATTGCCACTAAAGTCTTTGTCCTAAAATCTTTCTCCAGTTCAACATCATCAAGAGTTTTTCCCATACTTTTTTCTAAGATTTTTATCATTTCATGTATTAGATTTAAATTTTTATCCATCTTGAGTCAATTTTTGTAAGTGGTGAAAGGTGCATTTCTAGTTTTGGTCTTTCACATGTGGCTATCCAGGTCTCCCAGCACCATTTGTTGAATAGGAATTACTTTTTGCAGTGTATGCTTTAATTTAATTTATCAAAGATCAGATGGCAAGTAGAGACTTGTTTTATCTCTTCATTTTCTATTCTGTTCCATATGTCTATGTCTTTATTTTTGTGCTAATACCATGCTGTTTTGATCACTGTGGACTTATAATATAGCCTGAAGTCTGGTAGAGTGATGCCTCTGACTATGTTTTTATTACTGAGAATAGCTTTGTTTATATGGGTTTTTTTTGGTTCCACATAAAATGATGTACTGTTTTTTCCAGTTCTTCAAAGTATGATGTTAGTATATTAATGGAGATTACATTGAATCTGTAGATTGGTTTGGGAGCATAGACATTTTACCAATGTTGATTATACCCAGCCAAGAGCATGGTATATTCTTGCATTTGTTAATTTCTTCTGTTATTTCTTTTTATAGGGTTTCTCTTCGGACATCCTTCACCTCTTTTGTTAGGTGTATTCCTAGGTATTTCATTTTCTTTGAAGCTACTGTGAAGGGAATTGTGTCCTTGATTTGATTGTCAACTTGGTTGTTATTGGCATATACAAAGGCTACTGATTTGTGGACATTGATTTTATACTCTGAGACCTTACTGTATTTCTTGATCATTTCCAGGAGTTTTGTGATTGAGACTGTGAGTTTTTTTAAGTAAAAGGTCATATCATAAGCAAACAGTGAGAATTTGACCTCTTGTGCTCCCATTTGGATACCCTTTATTTCCTTCTCTTACTTGATTGCATTGGCTAGAACTTCCAGAACCATGTTGAATAGTAGTGGTGAGAGTGGACATCCTTAACTGGTTCCAGGTCTAAGTGCAAAAGCTTTCATTTTTACTCCATTTAGTATGATGTTAGCTGTGGGTTTGTCATAGATGGATTCAATCAGCTTAAAAAATGTGCCTCCTATGCCAATATTCTTAAGTGTTCTAATTAGAAAGAGATGGCGAGTTTTATGAAATGCTTTTCTGTATCTATTGAGAGGATCATATGGTCTTTGTTTTTCTTCTATTAATATAGTGAATTACATTTATAGATTTGCATATGTTGAACCAGCCCTGTGTTCCTGGGATGAAGCCCACTTGATCATGATGTATAATTTTTTAAATGTGTATATTCAGTCTATTAGCTAAGATTTTGTTGAATATTTTTGCATGAGTATTCATTAGTGAAATTGGTCCATAGTTCTCCTTTTTAGTTGGGTCCTTTCCTGGTTTTGGAATCAGGGTGATGTTTGCTTCATAGAACATGTTTGGTAAGGTTCCTTCCTTCTTAATGATTTAGAGTAGGTTCTGTAGTACAGGTAGCTCATCTTTGAAAATTTGATAGGTTTCAGCATAAAGCCCTCAGTTTGGGGCTTTTTTTGTTGCCAGCTTTTTTATTATTTCTTCATTATCAACGCTTGATATTGGTGTATTCAAGAGGTCAATTTCTATTCAAGAGGTTAAGTCTAGGAAGATGGTGTGATTCCAGATATTCGTCCATTTAATCTACATTGTCAAATTTCTGGGTATAGAGTTTCCTTTAGCAGTTTGTAATAATCTCTTGTATCTCTGTGGTCTCAGTTGTTATTTCCATCTTTTGATTTCTGATTGAAGTTATTAAAGATTTTACTTTTCTGTTTCTGGTTTATCTGGGAAATGTTTTGTTGATTTTATTTATGTTTTCGAAGAACCAACTTTTTTTTTCATTAATTCTCTGAATTATTCTTTTATTTTCAATTTCATTAATTTCTGATTTAATTTTGGTTATTTCATTTCTTCTACTCGGTTTGTGATTGGATTTCTCTTCCTTTTCCATTTTATTAAGATGATCCATAAGATTGTTGGTGTGATATGTTTCTGTTTTTAGGATGTAAGCATCTAATGTGACAAATTTTTCTCTTAAGACTGCTTTTACAGTGTCGCATGGGTTTTGGTTGCTTGTGTCTTCATTGTTTTTATGTTCAAGGAAGTTAATAATTTCCTCCTTTATCTCCTCCTTGAACCAATGGTCATTAAGCATAAGGTTATTTAGTTTCCAAGACTTTGTGTGGGGATGAAAATTTTTGTTGGAGTTCTACCTTTATTGCTTTGTGGTCTGAGAATATACATGGTATAATTTCAATTCTTTTAATTTTGTTGAGGTTTGATTTGCTTTGGGATGGTGTGCTCTGGATATGTCTATTAAGCACAGTTATTTTAGAGGCACATTTAAGTCCCTTGTATCTTTGTTACTTTCTGTTTAGAGCGGTGGTTCTCAACCTTGCTAATGCCGTGGCCCTTTACTATAGTTCCTGTGGGTTGTGACCCACAGGTTGAGAACTGCTGGTTTAGAGGATCTGTCAAGCTCCTCTAAGGAGCTTGTAAGAGGGTATTAAACTCCTCTGCTATGATGGTGTTATAGGATATCATATTGCTTAGACCAGTTAAGGTCTGTTTCATAAATCTGAGCGCATTTAAGTTAGGTGCATAAATATTTAAAATTAAAATGTCCTCTTGTATTGTTCCCTTGGCCAATATGAAGTATTCATGTTTGTCTTTTTTACTTTTAGTTGCTTTAAATCTATTTGTATTTGAACATAAGATTGTGACTCCTCCTTTCTTCTGATTTCCATTTTCCTGAAATATTGTTTTCCATCCTTTCACCCTGAGTCTTGGTTTGTCCTTCAAAGCTAGGTGTGTTTCCTGGGGACAACATATGGATGGGCTTGTGCTTTTTTATCCAATCAGTCAGCCTGTGCCACGTCAGTGGGGAATTCACACCACTAACATTTATTGAGAGAATTGATAAGTGTGGTAGAGTTCTATTCCTTTTCTTTTGTGAAAGACCATTGCTTAGGTTTATCCTTTAAATTATGTGGAAGCTCGGTTTTGTCTTTTACTTTATGGGCATTTACTTTGCTTGTGGTATTTTGTGATGGACAGTGTGGAGAATAGGTCTAAGTATTTTCTGTAGAGTTGGTCTTATGGCAAATTTCCTCAGTGTTTGCATATCAGTAAAAGATTTGAGTCCTCCATCAATTTTAAAGTTTGGCTTAGCAAAATGTATAATACTGGCCTGAAAATTGTTTTATATGAGATGGTTAAAGGTAGATGACCATTCTCTTCTGGTTTGAGGAGTTTCAGTTGAAAGTCTGCTATCACCCTGTTGGACCTGACCCTGTAGGTCAGTGAACACTTACTCCTGGCTGCTTGCAGAATTTTCTCTTTCATCTTGACCTTGGACAGGTTCATGACACAGTGTCTTAGAGAAATTCTGTTTCTGTTGAGATGACCTGGGGCTTGAAATCCCTCTGAGAGGAGTGTGTTGGAATCTTTGGTGATACTTGGAAAAATTTCACTTATGATGTCCTCCAATAGTGCTTCCATTTCCTTGGGACATTCTTCTTCCCCTCCTTGTATACCTATAATTCATATGTTTGAATGTTGCATGAAGTCTTATAATTCTCTGAGTGAGCATTCTGCTTTCTCTCTCTTCTTTTCTCCCTTTTTTATTGCCTTTGTTAGCTCAGAAGAGCTTTATTTTCTAGCTCTGAGATTATTTCTTCTCCATGGTTATTGAAGAACAGAACTTAATCTATTGTTGATACTTTCTGCTGCCTCTTTAAGTTCCTTGGTTGATTGCTTCAATTCCTTAAGGTCCTCTATATTCTTTCTATAATCTTCATATCTTTCATCCCTTATTTGGTTCTGTGTTTGGATTTCCTTTTCTTTTAGATTTTGCTGTTTTTTTTTGAGACACAGTTTCACTATGTTGCCCTTGGTAGAGTGCTATGGCATCACAGCTCACAACAACCTCAAACTCTTGGGCTTAAGTGATTCTCTTGCCTCAGCCTCCCAAGCATCTGGGACTGCAGGAAACTGCCATAACGCCTGGGTATTTTTTGGTTGTAATTGTCATTGTTGTTTGGAAGGCCTGGGCTGGATTCAAACCCGCCAGCTCCAGTGTATGTGGCTGGTGCCTTAGGTGCTAAGCTACAGGTGTCAAGCATAGATTTTGCTTTTCTTGTCTCTTGTCTCCTTTGTTTACCTTTACTTCTTTCTCCCTGCATTGACTGAATTTTTTTTTGTGATGTTTTAGTTCTTTTAATGATAGTCTCACTTTAATTTTGACTTGTGTTATTAGTGACTGCTCTAGGGAAGTGTTTTTCAACCTTTTTTTTATCTCATGGCACACTTGAACCTATAAACTTTCATGGCACACTTAAATTATGTTGATTAAAAGAAAGAGTAAAAAATAGAATATATACTTAGTGTGTCTTGAACTGGTGATTTTTAAAAATTTTCACAGCACACCTCTTATAGCACATGAGTTGAAAATCACTGCTCTAGGGTCTACAGTATACATTCTAATATTTTTCTTCAGATTTTTATACTTTAATTTCAGTGAGAGAGAAATAGCTCTTATGACTGTATTATTTTTTCCTTCATTCTGTTATTGTATATGTATGTTTGTGTGTTAGAAATCCAACAGATAATTGTTAATAATTATTACTTTATATTTCTTCATTTACATAAGCTGAGAGAAGAAAGATGAGCAGGTACATACATACTTACAGAATTTTTTTAATCAACATTGTTGCCATTTTTAGTTCATTACTATTGATTCTAGTTGCTGTCTAATATCATTTTCTTACTCCAGTCTGCCTTTATGCTTATCTACGTTTTTTTTTTAACCAAACATAATACAATTTATTGTGTTATAGGCTAATCAATTAACTATATCTGTTGTTTAATACATTTGCTTTTTATGTTTTTTATATATATATATATATATATATATATTTTTTTTTTTTTTTTTTTTTTTTTTTTTTTTCCTGAGACAGTCATATTCTGTCACCCTGGCTTAGAGTACCACGGCATCAGCTTAGCTCATAGCAACCTCAAAGTCCAGGGTAAAGCAATCCTCCTTCCTCAACCAAGTGGTAAAATAGGTCAGCACCACCATGACTAGCTAATTTTTTCCATTTTTAGTCAGATAGTATCTCACTCTTGCTCAGACTGGTCTTGAACTCCTGACCTCAGGCAGTTTTCCTGCCTCAGTCTCCCTGAGTGCTGGGATTACAGATGTGAGCCATTGCAATTAGCCTTAATTTGCCTTATATCAGTTAGTTATAAAGTTTCTGCCCTTTATTAAAAAGGGCAAAAATATGCATTTACACTATCTTTTATAATGATATATTAGCTTTATTGGTGCACTTTATTTCTTCATGTGAATTAGAATTGTTGTCTAGGGTTGATAATTTCAGTTTAAAGAACATTTTGTGACATGAATCTGTTAGCAAAGAATTTTTGTTTTCTGTGAATATTTTGCTTTCGTTTTTTTTTGAAATGTTGATTCTGCTGCATATAAAGTCTTTGATAGTATTTTTTTCTTATGGCAGTGACAGTCACCCCACTACATTGTTTTTGATAAATCAATTGTTAATCTTATTGATATACTTTTGCAATGTTTAATCTTTTTTTCTTGCTGCTTTCAAGATTGTTTTCCTTGCCTTTGGCTTTTCAGCACTTTTACTATGATATATCTAGATGTGGATTTGTGTTTATTCTTAGTTTATTAAGAATGTACATACTGAATCTTTCTTAAATTTTGGAAATTTTCTGTCATAATTATTTGAAAATATTTTTCCACTCCTCTTTTTATTCCTTCTGTTTCTACCAATACAGAATTGTTTGTGTACATAATAGTGTCCTATGCTCCCTGAGGCTGTGTTCATTTATCTTCATTTCTTTTTTTCTCTGTCTCTTTAGGCTGCATTATCCCTATTGATCTAACTCTAAGTTAATTAATTCTTCTCCAGTTTAAACCTGTTGATACAGGGATCCCCAACCCATGATAGGGACCCCCCCATTTTCTAGGCCTAAGCAAGCTCAATAATTTCATTGTGAACCTTAAGGTTGGATCAAAAGAACCAGGCTGACGAGTGTCCCACCTCAGTTGCTACTACCAGGCCTAGAATACACCCTAAGCAAACCAAGACGGTATTCCTACACAAGGGCAGTTTTAAAATTAACTTCTTCCCTCCAACCCCTGGATCCAAATGGTTATATCATTTCATTTCCCCAAAATCTCCCTGCTAACAGGATTGGAAAAGCAGTATATAAACCCCTAGACAGAAGGCCCATACTCAGCTACCCATGCTGAAGTCCCTGTCCTTTTTTCTACTCTTATCTATCAGTAAAACCTGTCCTTAGCTTACTTGTGTGCTCTGTGGATTCATTCTTCAAATTCGAGACCAGGGACTTTGGAGAGGAGAGATTCTGACTATACTGTCATTGTGTTCCTTTAGTAAGTTGTTTTAGTTATGCTTTCAGCTCTAGTGTTAGAAAAGTTTAGTAGATGCTTGCAGGATGAGAAAATATTTTCTCTAGACCAAGATTAAGACATAAAAGTATATAGTTTATTTTGTATTCTTAGAAAGAGAGAGGTAGTGAGAGAGGGAAAGAGAGGGATAAGAGAGAAAGCAGGGAGATGGCTGGCATCCCAAGGAAAGAAAGGAAGAATGCCTGTGCTGAGGTCAAATGGCTAAGTGAATTTAAAGGGATCAAAGAGGAAAAAGATAATCATAGTAGAATTCATAGGATGTTGTAAACTCTCTCTTTTTCTCTGGTGGGATGATAAGCAACTACCTTCTACCATTTTAGCAGGTGAATGATAAGACACAGGAGTTATGATTTTCTTGTTTATTCTGTCCTGAAATATCATTTTGGCCAGGGTCTTGAGGTCTAAAGCTCAGCTCATACCCTATTGTTCATTCAGGGATGATTCAGGAACACTTGAGGCTATAGAACAGATTCTAAAAGACATGGAGTTGGTGAATGTAGGAAGAAGGATTTACATTTCCTTTCTGTCTGCTCATTTCGGTGGTGTGAAATCAGAAATCCATAGGGCACCTGCTAGCAAGAGAGGGCAGAGAAGTAGAGACAGATCATGATTTAGCCCTTATTGAAAAGTATGAGTTAGTGAGTTCTCTATCATTTCATTATGAAGTCTGACCATCCTTATATCTAGAATTTATGTTCATTTTTAAAAAATATCTTAATATTGTTGCATCTTAAATCTACTCCTGTAGGCATTACTTCTTTTGGTTCTTGAATTGGTGTGCATGTGTGTGTGTATAAATATAACTGATTTGAAGTCTAACCTGCTAAGTTTGATATCTGGGCTCTTTTTTTTTTTTTTTTTAAAGGCTATTCAAATGAAGCAGTAGGAGTAGAGAAGGAAACAAAGGAATTTATAGCTGGTTGAGATCAGTTAGTTGTAAACACCACTGGGCTTGGACCAACCAGGGCCTTCATATAGATTGTTTTGGTTGAATGCTCCCCTCTATCACCCATCCTCACAAATAGTTCATACTTTCTTCTTTGGATTCATTTTTTGTGATGATTATTTATTTTTGAAAATGGGATATTTCATATAGTGTATTTATATTAAATCCAGTTCCAAACATTGATTCCCTTCCTTGTAACTATCCAGGATTTATTTTTGTTTGCTTATTTGTTTTTGACTTGGCTGGTCTTTTCTAGTGAAATCTTTTTTTTCCACAGAGAATAGCTTCTGATGCCACTTTTCAGAGAGTGTAGACTTGGGTATTTGTACAGTCACCTGAGAAGACAATGGTGTTAGCAGGGCTGTCTTTGATTGTCTCCTTTCCTTAGCTGTCTACTGTCTGATTTGTTGGTTTCATACCTCGCTGCTAACATCAAACTTTGTTTGCTAATTGCTCAAGTTTATTTTTGAAAATGACTGGGGCATAAATCTCTGTATAGTCTGATTCAGTCAAATTCTAGGTCTTTTGTAGTTTTTGAGGTTAGTACTTGAGGTTTGTTTTAATTCCAGGAGAGCCCTTGTTAGCTTTATTTCCCCTTGGTTTTCTTTGGTAAACTGGCCTATAGTTTAGCTTTTTGCTTTCTTGTAGCTACCATGATCTTTTTTTTTCCTTCTTTCTTTTCTTTTCTTTTTCATTTCTTTTTTTTTTTTTTCCAGAGTACATTTGGGTTTAACCTTCCCCAGTCTGTGTTCCAAATGAAATAAGTTGCCTTGGGTAGGTCTTCATAACTCTCTATTTTATTTCCTTCCTCCACCTGTGAAGAATCACCATTGCTGCTTTGAAACTGTGAGTGGGCATGGTGTACTGTTTTTCTTGGAGTGACACTCCCTTTCCATGATCAGGGCACTGAATGGGGCAGTAGAAGATGTTGGTGTTCTATTTTTGCCTCTTGTTCTGGCATGGACAACTCTGCTTTATGTGTGAACTGGAAAAAGGATGATCAGGCAATATTCGCAGCTTACTATGACTGGGGCAGATCTTTACCTTATGCTGGGGGGGAGACCTATTTCATGTGGGGGTGGGGATCTTGGCTATACTTGCCTAGATTTTAACCTCTATACATAATGCTGAGAGGACGGGAAATGCACTCTTTCCCTCTCACTAGGGGTTGGGGGGACGTCTTTCTTTTTAGCCATACCTACCCCAAGTAGACCTTTTACTACACTCAGCTGGGTGTGGATGAAAGAGGAACTAGGCCATAGTTAGGCTAGACTGGAGAACCACAGACTCACATCTTACCAAGATTTAGTAGTTTTCCTTGAATAAATGTTTCTTCATTTGCTAAATGCCCTTGGGATAATTTTTGGAGGCTTTAAATGGTTCTTTTAAAAATACTTCTCACTAGTTGTCACACTCAGGAGAGCATATGTGGAGACCCTTGTACTGCCATTTTTTTACTTCATGCCGTGGTATAGAATTTCAATAGTACCCATGAGTAGTTGCAATGGAAATTTACCTTTCTTAAAAAGCAGTGTACTTTTGGGTTTAAACATATTTCTTTCCTGTTTCATCCTGTGACTCCTGCTGATGTGTTAGGCTGTACCAGCTGGGCTCCCTTCCTACCTGCCTTTCACATACATGGATACTACTCACTCTTTGTCACCCCTGATTGTTTCCTCATTTTGGCTTTTATGGCCAGGGTTCATATTTCTACCTGCGGCACTGGAGTCAGTGACACAACTTGCAATCTGTCCACTGGGCTTATCCAATAGCTTTGATTTTCTGCCAGTCCATTGGCTTTCGTAAACCCAAGTGTGGATGATTTGTCTTGCTCAGATGTTGGTCTCAGGATGACACTTGTTGTTTTTGTGCATTAGCTTCAAATGCTATAATCCCCTGTAGCAATTGTGTGGAAGAAATGGATGCCTACCTTAGAACCCTATTTTTAAGGCAAGGTGGTGGTCAGGTAAAGACCTTACATTGAGACTCCATTAAAGATGAAGGAAAATATGGTCAGACATGAAGGTATCTCTCTTTTCTATTTTTTTTTTTGAGGAAATATTTTACTTTTTTAAATTTCAAATTAATATGAGGATATGAATTTTTAGGTTACATTATTTTCTATTCTAAGGTAAAGTTCAAGTTGTAGTGGAGACTTTCACCCAGGAGTTGTGCTGGACACCCTCACATAGTGCACCTTAGGTGAGTTCCTACCAATTGCCCTCCCTTCTCCTACCAATAGCTCTCCCCTCACCAGTCACCCTCCCTCTTCCATTTTCTTCCCTAGTCCAATCCTAGTTAGACTATATGTTTTATCATTCATGTGGTCAGGTAGTTGTTTACATATTGGTTTCATATTAGTATTGAGTACATTGGATTTTTTTTTTACATTCTTGAGATATTTCACTAAGAAGAACGTGTTTCAACTGCAAGTAAACATAAAAGATGTAAAGTCTCCATGTTTTCTTATGGATGAATGGTATACATATGTCATAGTTTGTTCATTCATGAGCTGATGGGCATTTGGGTTGGTTCCACAATTTAGCAATAGTGAACTGAGCTGCAATAAACATTCTGGTGGAGATGTCTTTGTGGTAAAATGATTTCTTTTCTTCTTTGTAGGTACCTAGTAAGGGAATTGCTAGATCAAATGGAAGATTGACATTTAGTTCTTTAAGAATTCTCCATAATTCTTTCCATAAAGGTTGTATTAGTTTGCAATCCCACCAGCATTGTAGAAGTGTTCCTTTCTCTCCACATCCACACCAGTATTTGCAGATTTGACACTTTATGATGTGGGCTAATCTCACTGTAGTTAGGTAGTATCTCAGAGTGATTTTGATTTGCATTTCTCTGATGCTTAAAGACCATGAGCATTTTTTTTTCATGTGTTTATTGTCCATTCATCTGTCTGCAGAGAAGTTTCTGTTTAAGTCTCTTGCCTGAGAGAACTGGGTTTTTGTTCTTCTGTTGTTGATTAGTTTGAGTTCTCCATAGATTCTAGATATCAGCCCTTTATCAGATTTGTAATATGCAAATATCTTCTCCCATTCTAAAGGCTATCTGTTTGCTTTAGTTGTGCAGAAGCTTGATCAGGTCCCATTTATTTATTTTTAGTGTTGCTTCAGTTGCTGGGGGGGGGGATCTTCTTAATAAAATCTTTTTTCAGGTGAATTTTGTCAAGCATTTTCTCTATACTCTCTTCTAGAATTTTTATTTTTTTGTGTCTTAAATTGCAACCCTTTATTTAGCTAGAGTCTATTTTTGTTAATGGCTAGAAATACATGTCCAGTTTCAGTCTTCTGCAAAACCAGCACCATTTATTAAATAAGGATTCTTTTCTTTAATGCATGCTTTTGTTTGGTTTATCAAAGTTTAGATAGCTGGGTTCATCTTCTAGATTCTCTTTTCATATGTGGCTGGGTTTATCTCTAGTTACTCTAGTCTGTTCCATACATCTATATCTTGATTTTAATGTCACTACATGTTGTTTTGATCACTGTCAACTTATAACCTGAAGTATAACCTGAAGTCTGATAATGTGATGCCTTCAGATTTGTTTTCATTTCTAAAATTGATGTTGGCTATTTGGTTTTTTCTGTTCCACATGAAACAAAGTACTATTTTTTTCCGGTTCTTCCAAGTAGGATATTGTTGCTTTGATGGGGATTGCATTAAATCTGCAGATTGCTTGAGTAGTATGGATATTTTAACAATTTTGATTCTTCCAGCCACGAATATGGTATGGTCTTCCAGTTGTTAACATCTGCAATTCCTTTTCTCAGAATTTCATAGTTCTCTTTATAGAAATCTTTCACATTCTTTGCTAGATATATTCCCAGGTCTTTCATCCTCTTCAGTATTGAGTCTTTGATTTTAAAAGGTATTGAGTCTTTGATTTTATTCTCATCTTGACTGTTATTGGCATATATGAAGGCTACTGATTTGTGGGCATTTGGTATCCTGAGAGACTACTATATTCCTTGAGCACTTCTAAGAGCTTTCTAGTTGAGTCCGTTGGGTTTTCTAGGCATAAGATTATGTCATCTGCAAAAAGTGAGAGTTTGACCTCCTCTGTCACCCATTTGCGTACCCTTAATCTCCTTCTCTTGCCTGATTGCAATGGCTGTTTCTTCCAGCACTATGTTGAATAGCAGTGGTGATAGTGGGCATACTTGTGTAGTTCCAGATCTAAGTGGGAATGTTTTTAGTTTTACTCCATTCAATATGATATTGGCTATGGATTTGTTGTGGATGGCCTCTATCAGTTTGAAAAATGGCCCATGTTAGCCTGTTTTCTTAAGTGTTCTTATCAAGAAAGGATGCTGGGTATTGTCAAAATCCTTTTCTACATCAATTGAGATAATCTTATGGTCTTTGTTTATGTAGTGAATTAGATTTATAGATTTATATATATTGAGCCAGCTTTGCATTCCTGGGATAAAACCTACTTGATTATGTATAACTTTTTTAATGTGTCAGTGTATTCTGTTTGCTGGGATCTTATTGAATATTTTTACATTGATATTCATTAATGATAATGGCCTCTATTTTTGTTGGGTCCTTTCCTTGTTTTGGAATCAGGATTATATTTGCTTTATAGAATGTGTTGGGGAGGATTCCTTCCTTCTGTATATATTTTGGAATAGGTTATACAATATATATACTAGCTTCTCTTTCAAGGTTTAGTAGAATTCTGGTGTGAATCCATACAGTCCAGGGCTTTTCTTTTTTGTATAATTGCAATTTCACTGTTTGATATAGGTCTATTCAAAATTTCTAACTCTTTTGTGGTTAAGTTTGGGAAGGTGGCCTGCTTCTAGGTATTGGTCCATTTTTTCTACATTTTTATATTTCTGAGAATAGAATTTTTTAATAGTAATAGTCGAGTATATTTTGTAGTTCTGTAGTATCCCTTGTTATTTCCCCTTTATTGTTTCTGAATGGAATTATTAGAGATCTTTGCTGTTTCTGGTTAGTCTGGGCAAGGTTTTTTCAAAGCAGGTAAGAATCCTGGCTTTTAAAATAAGTTGCTATTATGTCAGTCGTTTCCCAAGTCACTTTTACTGGAGAATAAAGTTAAACTTGGAGAATTTTAGCACTCATGTTACTCAGAATATAACTGAGTCAAAACTAAGATTTATTACAATGAAGCATTAAGGATATACAGCTGGTTAAGAAGAGAAGGACTGAGGCAGGGTCTTGAGGAATCCATTTGCAGGCTTCCTGCATTATCAATTTTTTTAATCAAAAAATCAAAGGATTTTTATTAATCTTTTCAAAGAATTCAAAGATTGTTTCACTGATCTTCCAAAAGATTCTTGTGTTTTCAGTTTAATTTAATTCTGCTCTAATTTTGGTTATTTCTTTTCATCTGCTGGGTTTAGGAGTAGATTATTCTTCCTTTTCCAGTTGCTTGAGAAGGCATATTACATGGTTGACTTACTTTCTTTCTGTTTTCTTGATGAAGGCATAGAATACTATAAATTTGTCTCTGAGGACTACCTTTGCAGTACCCCACTGGTTTTGATAGTTTGTGGCTTCATTATAGTTTTGTTCAAGAAATTTAATGATTTCCTTCTTAATGTCATCTTTGACCCAGCTGCTGTTCAGCATAAGGTTATTTAGTTTCCATAACTTTAATTGGGTATGAAGAACTCTGCTGCTGTTGAGTTCAACTTTTATTCTGTGATGGTTCACGAAGATATAAGGAATGATTTCTATTCTTCTGAGTTTGTTGAGGTTAGATTTGTGTCTTAATATTTGATCTATTTTGGAGGATGATCCGTGGGCTGATGAGAAGAATTTTTAATCAGTTTTGTTAGGATGAAACATTCTGTATATGTCAAGTCCATTTATTCTATGGTTGTGTTTAAATCCATTATTTTTTTGTTTAGTTTCTGCTTGGAGGATCTGTCCAGTATTGTCAAAGGAGTGTTAAAATCTTCAACTATTATAGTGCAGGAAGATATATTTTTCAGATCATTTAGGGTTTGTTTCATGAATGAAGGAGCATTTAGCTTGGGTGCATAAATGTTAAATATTGTAATCTCTTCATGATGTGTGCTTCCCTTGACCAGTACACAGTGTCCATTCTTGTCTTTTCCTATTTCTGTTGTTTTAAATCTAGTTGTCTCTGTAAATAAGATTGCAAGCCCTGCTTTTTTTTCTGATTTCCATTTGTCTGATTATTGTTTTCCGTTCATTCACCCCAAGACTTGTTTTATCCTTTGAGATAAGGTGTCTTTTTTGCAGAGAAAAGATATTGGTCCTGAGTTTTTGTGTTCCGTCAGCCAGCCTGTGCCTCTTTAGAGGAGAATTCAAGCCATTCACATTTATTGAGAGAATTGATAGGTACAGTGGAGTTTTGATGATCTTGTTGATCAGAAGTCCAGAACTTATTTTCATCCCTTGCATCATTATGGGAGCTAGGCTTTGTTCTTTAATTTCTGGGTGCATTTACTTTGATGATGAACTATCATGCTGGTCATTTTGAAGAAAGGGTCTGAGTACTTCCTGTAGAGCTGGTCTAGTTATGGCAAGTCTTCAACATTTGCATGTCGGTAAAACATTTGCTTTCTCCATCACAAATGAAACTCATTGTAGATGGATACCGGATCTTGGGTTGAAATTGTTTTAAGAATGTCAAAGGCCACTGACCATCTGGCTGGAAAAGTTTCAGCTGAAAGATCTGTGGTTATCCAAGTTATTTTTTAAAACAAATTTTACACATATCCATTAATATGAGACAGAGTTTTCATCATAGCAGTTGCAATCAATAGATATTTTGCCTGGGGAAATATTTCATGGAGGGCATGTTTGAAAGAAACTGGCTTTTGTATGAATTAAAGCAAGATATAAATTTAGGGTTATTGACTCTCATTTGGAGGATCTTGGGGAAGTTGTTTGATCCCTAAATTATCTGATGCGTAAATACTACAAAGGCATACTCAGTAAATATTAATCTGAAATCCATTTCAATTATTTTATAATAGTCTTTTCCTTCTTGCCTTCCATCTTTAGGGACTACCCACTTGTATATTGGCATCCTTTTTTAGTCTTGACCTCAATAGTCTGTGATGAGGATTTTGAGCCTATAATGAAAAATAATTTTTACCTCTTAATATATAGAACTGTAATACTATGAAATTGAATTTTTTCTTTTATCTGATATAATTTGAATGGTGAACCAAATACTTGCTTAAATTTTTTTTGAGGTATCTTGTTGAAGGTATGAGGTATGAGTAAGATCTACTTTCAAAGTGAAATACAGAATTCAGAGATTCACTTTAAAATACTTAGTGGGGAGAATAAACATTACTTGCTTCTTTTTTGTTGTTTAGGCAGCAGGAGCAATTCGACCTCTTGTATCTACTGTCATTAGTCCATCTGCTGATGGGTGCTTAGACCACTCGCTAGAACGTGCCAGACACAGAGCAAGTGAAATGCCACAGGCTTTTCTATTTGATGTGATCTATGAAGCATATCAGCAGGTAAGAATCCTGGCTTTTAAAATAAGTTGCTGTTATGTCATTGGTTTTCCCAATGTCACTTTTACACTTGGAGAATTTTAGAACTCATGGTACTCAGCATATAACTGAGTCAAGACTAAGATTTATTACAATGATGTATTAAGGATATGCAGCTGGTTAGGAAGAGAAAGACTGAGGCAGGGTTTTGAGGAATCCATTTGCAGGCTTCCTTATGTTCTCTCCCTCCCCTGAAGAGTCACACAAAGCACATCCGCCTGCCTACCCCTCAGCAATGAGAATGCAGCAACATGTATGTATCAACAGAATGGAACCCAATCTCTCTAAAGTAGTTAAAGTAGTTTATTCTGAGTGAGATGTGTGTGATCAGGCCCAAGAAAGCTTGAACAAGTGGTCTCCCTGTAGTTGGGCTATAGTTTGATTTTACATATTTCAGGGAGACAGAATAACGTGAAAAGTCATAAATCAATACATTGAAGGCCTACATTGATTTGGCCCCAGATGGCAGCCCATCTTGAAATGGGGGATTACAAGTTATAGGTGGTGGTAAAGACTTTTTTATTTTTAGTTGGTTAAAAAAATGAAGCTTTGTCTAAAGGCTTGGAATGTTTTAAGTTAAGATAAGGAAGTCTGTTAATCAGAGATAAGCTCTAGACATACATTATTATACAGGACATAGACTCAAGTGATATATACTCAGACTCAAGTGATCTGTTAAGTAAGTTGATCTGCTGGTACTGTTTAACTTTGCCTCACTTTAGATTATAATAGCTTTAGATTTGTTAATGATTTTGTATCTTAATATTATATAAATTAACTCTAAAAGAGAAGTGGGGCATGGAAAGGCATGTCTGACCTCTCTTCTCATGGCCAGTAATGCAGCTATAGGGTTTATCTCAGGTCCCCATGGCCAAGATGTGGTCTAGCTAGTCAGCTAGGGGAAGGTCTTTAGATTTATTTTAGTTCATGCATGTGATTTTTCTGCCAAGGAAGCCCATTAGAGATTAGTGCCCAACTTGTTGGGTATGTTGTATGGACATCCTCTGCCTAGTAACATGGAAAAATCTAGTTCTCCAGAAGGAAAGTAGGTATTCAGCATATACCACATATTGTTTCAGCAGTCTGGCACAGTGAGCCACCTTTATCAGTTAACTCTTGGATGATAGCTGAGAGCCTACCTTGTAGGCAGGTCTTTTTAAGGCCAACTGTGGTGAAGTTTATGCAAGGCTTCTTAGACATTTTGGTAATTAAAATTTTAATTGAAGGTAAGTAACTTTTACAAATATATAATTTATTAATGTTATTGGATTACTTTTGCTTTGAAAATGCTTTTGTACTTTGTTTTACTGCCATTTATTAGCATATTTGAGTAATTTCAGATAGTGGGTTTGTCACAAAATTCCCAATGAAATATGTTAGAGCAGCTAATCCAGTGGATTATTTACCCTGGAGTAGGAAGTGAGGAAGACTTAGCTAAGGAGATAGTAGCCATAGGGATGAGAGTGTGATTGCACAGAAGCCTAATGAAGAAAGTGCTTTAAGAATGATTGACTGTGTTAAATGTTACATAGGGGTTAAAAGGACTGACAACTTCCCATAAGCCTTAGCAGTGTGAGGTCATCAGTATTCAAGGGGCGTAGTGGATATGAAATCCTGACTGGAACTTATTTAAGAGAGAATAGAAAGGCCAGTTTCTTGAGGAACTTTCATATATATTGACCAGAGAAATGGAAGGGATAGTGGAAAGCACTCATAGATTAGGAATAACGTGAAACTAGTAGATGAACAACTATAGGCCCACATGAGAGAAACACAAATTCAAGAAGGGGGGGAAGGGGGAAGGGTTTGGGAAGCTCTCACCTAAGAGATACAATGTAGGGACATATGGCACACCTCCTAGGTGAGGGCTCAATTACAACATGGATTTTACCTAACAAATGCAAACAACATAACCTAATTGTGTGTATCCTGATAGTAATCTGAAATAAAAAAGAAGGGTTTCATTATTCTTTTAAGATGGATGATATAATAGCATATTGCCATGATAGAGTGATTCAGTAGGGAGGAAGAGTCTGTGCAGGAATGAGGATGGATAGGACCATCCAGAGGAACAGGAGGAAAGGCAAAGAATGTGGATACAGATGCAGATAGATTAATAGATATAGTGGGAGGACTTAGGATTTGTTTTTTTGTTTTCTCTGTGATCTAGGGAATAAGTCATCAGCTGAGAGTGGGGAAAGTAGGTGAAATGACCTGGCTTTAAGAAAGAGAAGATATTTGAAATAGTAAATGTTGCCTTTCATTTTTATTTTTTACATCTAGCCTAAAAATAGATATAAATATATACATATATTTATATAAATATGAATACCCCCCAAATAGCTCTAATATATTTTTTGTTGGGATAGTTTTATTTATACGAATATGTATATGTATATATTTATCTGTATATATATATATAGTACACACATTTATATAAAATGTGTATACATATATATATATAGTTTTATTTATATAAATGTGTATATTTATATAGTTTTATTTATATAAATGTGTATACGTGTGTGTGTGTACATATATATATATATATATATATACAGATATATACATATACATATGTATATATATATAGTACACACATTTATATAAAATGTGTATATATATATAGTTTTATTTATATAAATGTGTATACGTGTGTGTGTGTATATATATATTATATATATATACAGATAAATATATACATATACATATTTGTATAATATGCCCTGCTGCGACAAGCTGGGACTCCAAGGGAACAAATTTCAGGTATAAAACCCATCCCAAAGAGGATGGAATTCTTTCCCTCCCCCACTAGGAGAGTGGCTTGAGGTGAAGGTAGAACAGAGGACCTTTTGTTTCACCAAAGGGGAGAGAACACTGAGGGCTGGGTCTCCCTCCATGGAGAGACACTGCTGCAAGCCCAGGCAGTCTCTTGCCTGGGCCAAAAGTTGGTCTGCTATTCTCCCTATTGTCTTGCCCCTCTCCTGGTGGTCTGGTGGTCTGGAAGACTATCTCTTGGAAAATCTGGAGTGTTTGCTAAATTTTTGCTAGGGTGGGGCACCTCATGAGCTGTAGGGCAGTTGCGCTGAAACTATAACTTTAATAGACGCTGGGAGACACAAGGGGAGAGAGACTTACCCTGTGTTGGAAAGAGCATAGCTCAGGACCTGCGCTACCGAACACCAGGGACCACAGCCTACCAGGTCCCCAGCTCAGCTGCCCGCAGTGGACAGCTCAGCTCCCTGCTGTGACCTGCAGCCACAACGGTGACTCCTGCCCAGCTCCTGCAACCCCCGGTGGTGACTCCCGCCCAGTGACTCCCACCTGCCTTCTATGAGCCATGTGGCCTAGGCTGGTGACTCTGCCTTCTAGCTCCCCACCTGACTCATGCGACCTGCAGCCCATGGCCAGGAACTCCTTCCTGGCTCCTGAGACCCACAGCCCATGGCTGGTGACTTCTGCCTGGCTTCAGTGACCCATGGTCCGTAGCAGTGACTCCCACCCAGCTCCTGTGACCCGTGGTCTGTGACTCCTGCCAGCTTCTGCAACTTGTGGCCCATGCTGGAGACTCTCATCTGACTCCTGCAACCTGTGGCGCCCACTGCCAGCGACTCCATCCTCTGGCTCCCCACCTGGCTCCCGAGACCTGCAGCCAGAGGCTGGTAACTCCTACCTGGTTGCTGCCACTCCTGAGGCCCCAAAGGGTGGCGACTCTGCCCTATTGTTTCCTGCCCAGCTCCTGCAGTGCAAGGCCTGGGGTCAGTGGCTCTGCCCTCTGGTTTCCTGCCCAGCTCCAGCGACCTGCACACAACAGTACCCCAGACCAAGAGCACCTCCCCAACAGTGGTAGCCCCACCTCTGACAGTAGTGGTACCTCCATGGTTCTCTCCCACTGGGGCTCAAATTGAGCTGCTCCAGGACTCCTGATGCCTAGATGCTGAAGACCTTTTGAACTATCCCACCAGATCAGTGTTTGTGTTGACCAGAACAATTGGTTTGGTACTCTTGACCTGGACTGATCACCGGGGGACCCACCAGCGTTATACCCTGGTTGTATTGTTGTGGGTGTGTGGGATTCTCCCCTGCCATTTGTCACCTGTGGGGGTGGGGTGGGGTGTTTTAGTTGTTTATGTATCTCCACAGCTGAGATTTCAGCCCAAAGTCACTGATTCACTAGGATTGGGCAGAGACTAGCTGAATACCGGTCAGTGCCATCTAGCCCCACCACACGAAGCAGGTCCCCTGAGTTTCAGGCTATAGTTCCAATGTGACCATTGTAAAGTTCTAAGGGGAAAGCCACAATCAGCAGTCCCAGTTCTTTGG
>CAUYRH010082803.1:0-16249 GCA_963574655.1 Perodicticus potto | reverse complement strand
TTTTTTTTTTTTTTTGAGACAGAGCCTCAAGCTGTCACCCTGGGTAGAGTGCCGTGGCATCACAGCTCACAGCAACCTCCAATTCCCGGGTGCAAGCGAGTCTCCTGCCTCCGCCTCACAAGTAGCTGGGACTACAGGCGCCCGCCACAACGCCCGGCCATTTTTTGGTTGCAGCCACCATTGTTGTTTGGCGGGCCTGGGGCTGGATTTGAACCCGCCAGCTCAGGTGTACGTGGCTGGCGCCTTAGCCCGCTGAGCCACAGTCACCGAGCCGGTAAAACAATGATTTTAACATTGCTTTAAATGTTTATTTTCAGCCTGTAATCTCAGGAAAAACATCTTATTTTTGATTTAGTTTAACTTCTTAAATATAACTATGCACAATTGTTACTTTGAAGTTACTGCTATAAATATAATGGAACATGTAGAATTTTTAAAAACATAATGCACCTCATACTTCTATAAAAAAATGAATACAACCAGTCTTAATAATCCAATTTAGTGAATGTCCATCAAGTATAGACATTAGTGAATAGACATTCACTAAAAATATGAATACAATACTATAAGAGTAATGTTTTGATAATATTTCCCCTCTGGTAAGTTTATATATATAATTGCTTTCTCTTGAAACTTTGTTTAGATTTCTGCCATGCTTATTCTGTTCCATTGAAACCCAATTCATATACATCATAGACATATAAGGAGTGACTATAAATTAATAAAACCTGTTTTCATGTGTGATAAGAAAGGAAAAACAAGGTTTTAAAATTTAAACATCAGGCTTGGTGTGATCGCTCAAGCCTGTAATTCAAGCACTCTGGGAGGCTGAGGCAGGAGGATCCCTGGAGCTCAGGAGTTTGAGACCAGCCTGAACAACGAGAACTCATCTGTAAAAAAATAGAAAAATTAGCCGGTCACGTAGTGCACACCTGTGGTCCCAGCTACGCAGGAGGCTGAGGCAGAGGAACTGTTTGAGCCTAGGAGTCTGAGGCTGCAGTAAGCTATGATGATATCACTGCACTCTGGCCTGGACAACAGAGCAAGACTCTGTCTCAAACAAACAAACTAAGTATTAAATGTCAACCAACTTAAGTTGAATAAACCAATTTAAGTTTATAAAGCTTGTATAACAAAGAGATGCCTGAATTTTTAAAAATATTGGGGATCTCTTAAGATGGCACCCCATTAAACATCATTTAGCTTTGTCAAAATGAAGGCTCTTCAAAGGTTCCTTAAAATAAAACAGAGATGTATTGTCATTACAGGTTATCTAATAAGCACATAGAACACAGTTTCCCTTCTGATTTCCACCAAAGAAATACTTTTATATTTGTGAAAAAGAAATCCAAAGTTTGCAAATTTTCTCTATATAATTTTTAAGGACATTTCAGTGGATCTCATAGGGAATAGGCAGAAGCACGCACACAAGAACATATAGGTTAATATGTTTTCTTCTCGTGTTTTGGTTTCTTTCATGGGGAATCTTTAAGTGGTATTTTTTTCCCAAGTAGAAAACTTTTTTTTAATGAACTTAAACAAAATACATGCATGGTCAATAATGAAAGTTCCAAAGATTTTCATGAAGTGAGTTGAAAACAAATTATCCTTGGCATGTATTTAAAGACATCTTTCTCTGACCACATAAAAAAGTAAAAGAACAAACCTACAATAGGTACAAATTATATACATTTATTTTTTTAATAATTTTAAATAACACTCTTGTATAAATTCTTTCATATATTCAAATCATACACAAATTTAGAAATGCATCATGAAGCCTAGTACAGCATATGTTATGAGACACGTTTTTAAAATTTATGTTAGAATTTTAGTGACATAAATACAAGTTTAATGTTTCAGAAACATTTCCTAATTGCTTGGGCTGAAATTTAATGTATTACAGAGTGCTTGTTCCTAACATTAAAACTTGACTTTAAATCATGTAGCTTATGGACTAACTTAGATCTGAAGCCCTGGGCTCGCACTGGAGGGCTGCTGCTGCAGTTACTGCGTGTGCTTCAGTAACAAGCAAGAAAGACTTTCAGTTGCCTTTGAAAAAGCATCATTCAACCACTGACATTTTAGTGATCCATAACCCTTTAGTTCATTGGATATTATTTGACTTGTTCAGATGAATCAGTGTATTCTTCCTGCTTTTCCCCTTGGCATAGTCTCTGGTTCAGGGTTAAAGACAAAAATGCATTAACCTTGCTTTACTCCCCCACATAAACCAAACTCATTTTAGCTCCAAATTCCTTACTATCAAGAAGATCATAGCAGACCAAAGGTTCTTTGTGGATGAGGCCAAAAATGCTTTCCTGTTCTAACAGGTTGCACTAGGTTGTTTTTTTACTTCTCTGAACTTTTTGCAGAGAGCTTTCCTTCCTATGTGGAAATTCAACACCTATCCACATACCCTAAAATATAAGTATGACGGATGCTTATTATAAGTGGTGCTATGTTCATTGGGTGTCCTATTAAAAATATAGGACCAAGGTGAATTAGCTAATAATTCAGTTCTAACTGAAGCTGTCAAGAGGAAGTACTATTGCTTTAGCTGCTTCCAAATAGCACAAGGACTAAATGTGCTGAAGGCACTCAGCTGACCAAAGTCCAAGCTAGTAGGTCAGTGAGTATTGTTTCATGGTCAATGTTCCTAAGAATATTGGGACTAAAGAATAGGAATATAATTTGAGGCTTCTACAAATCCTATTTAAAAAATTTCTCTCTCCTCCCATCCTATGTCTGTTCTGTTCTCTCAACCTAGGTGTTCCTGGGAAGAGTAATGTACTAGGTCCATAGGACCTTAGTATAAATGAGGTTTAGTTTTTTATTACTTTTTTTTTCTCTATAACTGAAGAAATTCCATTAACAAGAGAGCCCTGGGGGATAGAGGAGGGAGGAAGGAGGAGGAGGCAGTAAGGCAGGACAAAGACATACACACAACACTACCCAGGGCATCTAACTCTAATGCAGAAGGGCTTACTAAAATGAATCCTATATAAAGCGATAAAAGTATCACTTAATAGCAGTATCTGTCATTATTCAATAAGATTCACATCAGTCTTATGCTCTTTAATAATAACATATTTCTAATCTTCAGACAAAAGTTCTTCCAATATCAGGCTTTCTAGACCAGTGCTGTGCTGCTGGTTGCCATAGTTAATGGTCATTGTGGTTCTCAACCACCTTAGTGGTTCTTAACCTTCCTAATGCCACAATGTATTTTCATTGTTAAAAAGGGGGTCACTACCCGCAGGTTGAGAACCACTGCTTTAAAGGAATGAATATTGCGCAGTGCATTCCATACTAGTTTTCTTGTCTAATTTCAGTGGTAGATCACTTCATGATTGAATTGCATTTTAAAGCAAAATTATCTCCACAAACAAAAAGCTGGTGACACTAAAGTATGTTATTTAAAACAATTTTTAAGATTTGTTTTTCCATTAGGAAAAATTAAGAACACGACCCTAGAGGCTGCTAACAAGAATTTTAAACATTTTTTGTGATTCAGTTTTTGCAATATCTTTTAAGTTTTATTTTAAGGAGTCTTTACATGGCCAGAATTCTATTTGGCTTTGGCTCTTAAGTTCTAACAAACACTTCTCTTTCTATTGGGTTAACTTGTTTAACTAATATATATTTCTCCCTATCCTCATTCCTGACCTTTTTTTGGGGGTGGGATGGGGCAGAGGAGTATCTGGGAGAAAGGCAGGTATGCAACATTGCCCACGTCCTTAGAATTGCGCGTACACCTGCAGCAACTACTGGGGAAAGCAAATTTTCCCTTCCTACTTGAAGAGATTAGTTCACTTTAATGAAGCACAAACTGGTAGTTTTGTTTTCTTATCACTAATACCTGCTTCAAACAGCAATCCTCCTGTATTCTTTCTACTAAGTCCTTCATAGGTGTATGGCCCTGGATTACACCTGGTACTTAAAAAAAATTAGAAACATCTGCAATAGGACTCTTCCTCCCACACTTCTTGTGTCCATGACTACGCAATTTCTGCATTAGTATATACTTGAAAGAACATGTGCTTTACAGTTAAGAGTCCTGATTCCAACCCTAATAATGACATTGTGTAGTCTTGAACAAGACAACTACCCCCTCTGTGCCTCAGTTTCCTCATGTGTAAAATGGAGACAAAATTACTTCTTCGGGGTTATGGTGAGAAACAAAGGATATACATGTGAAAAAGTGCTTTGCAAACTACAAAAGGTCACAAAAAAAATCACATAATTTTAATACAATGTAATGTAACCTCTACTCTGAGAGCAATGGCCAAATGTGCAGAGTACCTCAGGTCCCCAGAAACCGATTACTTGCTTGTACAACCTCAAAACATCCTCTCCAAACCCTGAGAACAACCTAAGGGTCTCCTATAAAGAGATGACCAGATTCTTGCTTTTTCTCTAGGGAAGTGAGGCAAAGGGGTAACTTGTATTTCCTAAGTCTACTCTAATAGGAAGTCTTCGCTTTTTTCTAACCACTTCACAGTTAGCTGTTCCTCCTAACAAATATCTATATTTGACTTCTGACCACTTTTTCTGGCTTGTTTAACCCATAATCTGTATGGGTTAAACCCAATATAATAATACATGAAAGCAACAGTAGTTGGCCTCTACGAAGAAAACCGCATCTAAAAGGACTAACTATACACACTCAACTACAGAGCTACCCTCTAACCAGACAAAAAGATGGGAGAACCATAGCAGGGAGATGGCACATACCTCGTGGCAATGAACGATAGGTTATGTTCAAATGCAGATTTTTTTATGGGCAGGGAGATACAAATATTTCACAGGCATGAAAACTAGACATTCCAAGTGATATAATGGCTTTTCTTTTGGAACTAAAATATTTACCTCCTTTGGAAGACTATCTTTTACATTCAGGAAAAAATTTTTTCAATGATGATATGTTTTATGCTAATGTAAATCTATATAGAATGGATAGTGTCTAAGTAGATGAGTATTTTGGAGAATGCTGCCTGTGTCCCAGCTCAACAATTATTAACTTCAAAATCTATTGCTTGAATCTATAGTAAGTCAAAGAGCACATAACTCTACTTTTAGACTGAGAAAGGAAAGAAAGATTAGAAACATTCAACCTCTTATAAATTTCAACAGTGTCCAAAGAGGGACTAAAAATGACCGATGCTCACCAGAGTCCCAGCTCTAGCAATATTGCCAACTATTTTACAGTATTTTAAGCAATCCCCATATTTTCTTTTTACAATGCCATTAACTACTGTACAAATAAATTCCAGATGATAAAATATGACATGATTTTTTTTTTTACAAATAGATACAATGTTGACCAGATATGCTACATTAACTATATACACCTTATTACTCCAGAAGCAGGAATATTCCTTATTTTTAGACAATTTATCATTTACACTGAGACCCTGAGGAGGACCATCAGCTTCCTGCTTCTCAGTGCTGCCTTCCTCTACCGTTAGAAGCTTATCCTGTGCTTTAATGTCATCATTGATCAAGAATCCTGGGAGGAAAAAAAATCAAGTTCCTCTGAACATCTTGGTACTCTTCTACCCCTATTCTAGAAAGAATCAAAATTTGCTTATTGTGATATAGCCCAGACACCAGCTTTTCTTCAATGATGTCTTTTAGTTCAGTAAAATGAATAGAATTGCTAATCCTCTTTAAAAAAAATGTGTTTCAGGAATGGAGATGAAGTCTTTCAGCAGTCCCTTCCCCTCCATCATCTTGTTACCACTGTTTGGTGAACACTTCCCAGGAGTCCATTTGGAGGTCAAACTAGATTTGGGATGCACTGTGGGGTCCAGCTTTTCCTTACTTCTATGTGGTTTGGTACAAAAATATGCTTTGCTTCAAGTCCTTAACAACAGCGAATGCTTCAGATCATCATGGGAAAACTAAGAGCAATAGACGGGCTAAGCGCATTATAAATTTGTACCCGAGAATTTCAGATGCACTATTTGTCTTTGCTTTCTCAGCAAACTCTACCCAGGCTTTGTCTAGCCCAGGAACCGGCACTAGATTAGTAAGCACTGTGGTTTAACAATCCAGGAGAACAGCTCCAGCCCCTTAGGCTTTGTAGTTGTGTATGGGTGTCGTCAGGGTCAGTTGCCCATTGGGAGCCACTTCATTGCCATCGTCTTCCAACAATCCCGACACATCTGCATTGGGAATGCTGTCATGGTAACTGCTGAAACTGATATTGTCTTCTTTCAGCTCGATGGTCCAAAAGGGGGCATTGAGTTTCCGGTTCTGGTACTCCCGGTACATATAAACAGCCCCCACAAATCCCATTAGCAGCACCACCACAATGATGATGACTGTCAAAATTATGATGTTAAACTGGGTCCATGATACATCAGCTAAAGCTGAAGTGCTGTTTTCAGAAGTGCTTACTGAAAAGATAGTCTGCAGGGCTGTGGGGGTAAATGTACTATTTATAATAGGGGTGGGCACAGATGTGGTCAAAGAGGCATTGGAAACCAAAATGGTAGAACCTTCAGGTGTTGGAACAATAACTTCTGAAAATAAAAACAGAGAATGAAATGTAAAAGATAAAATTATCTAGTTTGAGAAACAATAAAAGAAATACACATGGGAGTGGAGGTTGATGTGAGATGTTCACATGACAGTCTGCTTTAAGGTAATGCAAGCTAAAAATAACTTTTAAGGAAACAGTGATAAGATCAAAGCTTAGAAAGCTAGAGGGTTATATGTGTGGCTGTTATCTAATGTATAATATCTATATTAAAATCTTTGAGAAAATTCCAGTGTTGGAGTTTTCTATTCTTCTTTACTTCAGATAGTCATAAAAATTCCTGCAATGGCAGTAAATATATCACTACTGAGTTCTAAGTCCTGTGGTTAAAAGTGACAGGAATAGATGGTAATCATCTGAACTACAATAAGTCCAACATGACTGACAGCATGTCAAAAGAGGAATAGGAAAAACTGCATCTCTAGTTATATCAGAAAGTACAATTTAAATGTCAAACAAGAGAGAAAATAGTCTGCCTTTAATTCCGTGTGTAGTAATTCTCCTCTTGTGTAGATTATAGCTATTTTATAATTACAGTTCTATACTTTGTACTTCTAATATGCTTTATACTATACTTTGTACTTCATTCAGCAGAATGACCAAAAGCTTTGAAATAAAATAGAACTGTGTGGCTGTAGGTAAGTCATCTTTTTAAAGCTCAGGTTCCTCACGTGTACAATGAGAATAATAACATCAACTTTGCAGAGTTCTTGGAAAGGATTGAGACAATGTACTATATATATAGCATTATCACACTTAATGCTTACAGTGCTTGGCACATAGTAGGTATTGATAAAATGATTACCATTATTATTATAATTATTATTACAATTTACATTAGTTTACCTAAAAAATGGCAAAGTTTTATGTACTAATTTTCTTACTTAATGAGAAAAATCAACTTTCAGCTTAGTATTGATAAAGTATGCTTCACAAAATGGGAAAGATCTCCAACTAGGGAAAGATCTTTAACTAGTGCTAGGGTTCAATTTGGGTCTTTTAGACTTAATCACAATAGTATAAGGATATTAAGAAAATGGCAGAAAAAGGCCTGGTGTGGTGGCTCACACCTGTAATCTTAGCACTCTGGGAGGCTGAGGCAGAAGAATCACTTGAGCTCAGGAGTTCAAGACCAGCCTGAGCAAGTTGGAGACCTTACCTCTACAAAGTAGAAAAATTAGCCAAGCATCATGGCAGGCACCTGTAGTACCAGCTACTTGGGAGGCTGAAGCAGAAGGATTCCTTGAACCTAGGAGTTTGATATTGCTGTGAGCTAAGCTGACACCAAGCACTCTAGCCTGGGCAATAGGGGAAGACTTGTCTCAAAAGAGAAAGAAAGAAAACAGCAGAAAGATGACACTTGCCACAGGCCAATGGTTCATCAGCCTAGTATTCAAGATCTGTTAGAATATCAAAGAACGTTTATAGAAAAGCATGGTCTAATCTCTCTGTGACCTAACAAGCCCTCAATAACCCTAACTCGTCCTGAATTTATTATATAATCATTAATTTTTTTAATCTTTACTAAACTTCCCTATAAAACATACTTTGTCATATGAATAACTTTTTCTTTTAAAAAGTAAGAGAAATATTATTGCTATTTCCTCCATCATACATGGGGAAACTTAAGCCCAAAGTTCGAACTGATACTAGAACAAACTGTAGTTTCTCAGCTGGAACTTCTAACTAGAAACTACTTGAAAAGACCTTTGTTGATTACTGGAAATGATGAGAATAAAGGAATCAAAGAATAAAAGAAATGATAGGACTCTCAAATTATTAACATAAAAGTAAAAATAGATGGAGAGAAAATGTGAGAACACTTTATCTCACTGTTGCAATGACTTTGTCTTGGTCCTCAAATTTCTGTAGTTGACTTTGGAGTATCAGAAGAGCAGCAGGAATTGAAGGAAACCTCTTTAGGCAAATATCTATTAAAATCTATTTCCAGAAACTCCTCTGGTAGGATTGGAAGGTTTTATAAAGCTAAAGGTAGCTGTCCTGTAATTTTCACTGCTAGGCTTAGATATTAAATTTACAACTTTAGGTGAAGTTTTACCTTTCTTGATGCAATTTCCCTCGAGGTCTTGAACATAACCTTCCAGGCAGTTTTCACACCAAAACCCAGTGGTGTTATGGATGCAGTTGATGCACTCACCACTCTCGGGCTTGCAAATCTTTGGATTTTGAGTTGTGTTCACATGGCCATGACATTGGCACTTTCTACAAATGCTGTCAAAATTATAATAGCCATTTTCACATATATTGCAGTTCTGGCCTGTGTAACCTTCTTTACATTGGACACATTCAGGTTCCAATTCACCAAATTCTGAAAGAGAGAACACCAAAATAGTTTAGTACAGTCTGAAGCTACAATTAAAAAGATAAGGGCGGCGCCTGTGGCTCAGTGGGTAGGTTGCTGGCCCCATATACCGAGGGGGGTGGGTTTGAACCTGGCCCCGGCCAAACTGCAACAATAATAAAAAAATAGCCGGGCGTTGTGGCAGGCGCCTATAGTCCCAGCTACTCGGGAGGCTGAGGCAAGAGAATTGCCTAAGTCCAAGAGCTGGAGGTTGCTGTGAGCTGTGACGCCACTGCACTCTACCGAGGGCAACAAAGTAAAAAAAAAAATATATATATATATATATAATATATATATATATATATATTATATATATATTTATATAAAACTACTAGTCCTTAAAAAGATTTATGGGCCCTTCTTACCAACTCCTCTTAATCTTAAGAGACAAACAGAATTAAACTACTAATCTATACCTAGTTTATTAATTTTCCAGCTTATTGTAGGAATTATGGGGCATCTAGAGAACCTAATCAGAAAGCAAAAGAAATATGCTTACAAAGGAGTCTGAATCATTATTCTGGACTGGCACTCTCGTACTTTTTAAATTCCTTACCTCTCACACTCGACAGACTGAATAAAATCTTCCTCCATCCCTCTCCTACTTAAATGTTGATACTCCCCAGACTTCTATTCTTGGTCTCCATGGGTCCCCTTATCCACTGACATGGTCAGCAATTCTAAGATGTGTATGTCTAGTCCCTACCTCTGTCCTAAATTCCAGACTACATATTAACTGCCTGTGTATCTGAAGTCACAAACATCTCAGATTTAACATGCACAACACCATCCTGAACATCTTTCCTTTCTAAGTCCTGTCCTTTTCCTATATCTCAGGGGATGGTACCAACATCCCCCTACTTGCCTAAACCAAAAAACTGAGAATCATCTCTTAATCTTCTTTCTACCTTTATCCCTTTTGTAAGCAGTCATCACTTGTATCACGTTGTATACCACTTAAACCTGATAAAAATCTTTCCAATCCACAGATGTCTCTCTCCATTCCTACTACAATGATCTTCATCATTTCTCACCTAGATTACGGTAGCTACTTCCTAATGGATCTTTTACTACAATGCACCCCACATTCACTTTGAATTTCAAAGAAAATCTTCTTTTCTAGAAGAAGCTCTTCAATGCTTCCATAACTCTTTCAGGATTAAGTAAAAACAGAATTTTTATATCCTCCAGAAGCTGACACCTGATGACTACTCCCAATTTTTCTGTCTTCATATTCTACAACCCTCTAAGGTTCAGGCACTCCCAAATACTGCCTGCTTTCTCCTCTGTGAAGGACATACTACTTCCTCTGCATGGGGCAGCCCCTTGCCTCTCTACTCTCACTTCACCTTGTAAATTCAATCTGTAGGAATTAACTCAAGTATCACCTCAGGAGCACAGATGTTCTTTCATTCTCTCCATTTGGTTAGGGTTAGTCTACACCTACCTGTAATATTATGTTATCCAAAATTGTAATTACTTGATTACTTATCTGTCTCTCTCACTAAACTATGACCTACTCAACATTTTTCTGTCTTTATCTCTACCATTTGGCATACTTAGGCAGTGGGAACTCATGCCTATCTGCTTCTTTTTAAATTTTTCAAAGATTTTAATTCAGGATTCTCAATTATGTTTAACAAACAATTTTTAATAATCAACAAACCATAATTGTATATAACTGCTAAGTGGATTAGCTCATTTCTTAGAATTTACTAACTATACCAATTAATAGACTCATCCTGTTATCTGAATACAGACTAATTTTAATAAAGCAGGACCACTTTACAGTGGTCATGGAACTAGTGGCAATTAATCACATCTCTGATATTCTTTATGAAAAATGAGTCCCTTTTGTCTATTTTACTATTGCTTTTTAAAATGGCTTTCCTTGAGATATAATTCAAATTTTATACCATTATAGTATAAAATTCAGTGGTTTTTAGTATATCTGTATTCCTGGGGTCATGCAATTGATAAAGAATTTTAACTTACACTTAAAATCCCCCTTAGTGTGTTCTCAAGTAAGTTATTAAACTCTGGGCTTTAGTTTTCCATCTTTCATATAAGAGGATTAAACCAGAAAGACAGGTTCCTTTAAATAATAAAAGGTGGCAGCTGACTGAATTCATAACCCATGCAAACAATGATATGCAGAAAAAAATACTCAACAAAAAGTTATACACTACTTGTTTTCCAGGAACTTATAGCTCACAATCGTACTGTACTTTAAAGCATTTTTGCATTTCAACAACTATGGTAACAATACATATGAAAAAAATTCCTGGTGAAATAGATTGAAGGACAGAAATTAAGGTATGTGAAAGTCTTTCACATCTGTCTTGTTCAGACCAACGTGACCTCAAGACACAGAGCTTCTGGCTCTGCAGCTCCTGTGGCTCAAGCAGCTAAGGCACCAGCCACATACACTTGAGCTGGTGGGTTCGAATCCAGCCCAGGCCTGCCAAACAATGATGGCTGTAACCGGCTTGGTGCCTGTGGCTCAAACGGGCTAAGGCGCCAGCCATGTACACCCGAGCTGGCGGGTTCGAATCCAGCCTGGGCCTGCCAAACAACAATGATGGCTGCAACCAAAAAATGGCCGGGCGTTGTGGCGGGCACCTGTAGTCCCAGCTACTTAGGAGACGGAGGCGGGAGACTCGCTTGAGCCCAGGAATTGGAGGTTGCTGTGAGCTGTGGATGCCACGGGACTCTATCCAGGGTGACAGCTTGAGGCTCTGTCTCAAAAAAAAAAAAAATGATGGCTGTAACCAAAAAATAGCCGGGTGTTGTGGCGGGTGCCTATAGTCCCAGCTATTTGGGAGGCGGAGGCAGGAGAATCACTTGAGCCCAGGAGTTTGGGGTTGCTGTGAGCTGTGATGCCACAGCACTCTACCCAGGGCTACAGCTTGAGGTTCTGTCTCAAAAAAAGACACAGAGCTTCTTCCTCATGTTTCACTCCTTCTTCCTTATACTTTTGTTTCTGCCCTTCCTTGATCAAATCAGCTGTTTTAATATTTCTGTACCTTTGTTCATATTCATCTCTTTATCTGAAATGTCTCCTGTCTACTTGCTAAATGCTGACTCTCATCACAAGACTCAGCCTTCATATCACACTGTCTCTGAAGCTGGGGCTGACATACCCCCAATCCAGGTAGAGTAACTATTCCCACATGGTGCGTCCACTATACACAGACCGACCTCTCTCTACCACTACACACTATACACAGTCCAACCACTCTCCACCCTGAGTTACAGTTATCTACCTTTCTACTCACTGAACATGCATTATTAGCATCACCCATATGCTGGGAATGAGGATGAAATGATTAAAAATAAGACCTAGTCTTTGTCCTTATTAAATTTACAGTCCTTGGAAAAGGCAAACAAGAACAAAGGATTTCAGTATATTACTTTGGTTAGGCATCTTTTCCATAGAGAAGGCTTCTAAATTTTAAATTTATCATATGAAAGTGAATTCATTAAGTTATTCAACAATCATTTACAAAATAATTACCATAAGCCAAGTCCTGTGTCCAAAAGGAAAGTTACTGTAGATATACCAAGGACTAATATAAGCTCTTATTTACAATTCCTATTAAATCCTAAAATCTTAAATTGTTTGACACTAACAATGCATTAATATGCTTATAAAAATAAAACATCCACTACAGAATTTGATATTGTAGAAGCAGAGTTAGATGTGAATACATAATCTCCATAGTCACGACCCTGGATAGTGTTCCTCCTAATTAAACTCAAAAGGTTAAACACAGAGTTACTATATGGCCCAGCAATTCCATCCCTAGGTATACACCCAAGGGAAAACATATGTACACACAAATATATGTACACAAATGTTCACAGCAGCGTTATTCATAATAGTTAAGAAGTGGAAACAACTTAAATGCCCATCAGTTGATGAACAGATGAATAAAATGTGGTATATCCTAGGGGCAGGTTGGAGTGTCCAACACACCAGGTTGCAAGTGGATTCTGTGAGGGCTTCTTTTGTTTCTCTGTAGTGTTGAATATCAAAAAAGTATGCACCAGCTTTTTTTTTTTTTTTTGCTAATCAGCTTACTGTGTTGCACAAGACAACTTATGTTTTCAGTGTAAGGCAGAAAAGAAATAATAATATTCATACAATAAAGTATTATTTGGCAAAATCAAGGAGTGAAGCATATTGATATATATCACAACATGGAAGAACCTGATAGTATCATGTTAAATGAAAGAAGCCAAACACAAAAGGCCATATAGTATCTCTATATATGAAATGTTCAAACAGGCAAATCCATAGAGTAAAAAAAGGAGACTAGTAGTTGCCTAAGCCTGCAGGAAAAGGGAATGACTGCTAGTGTTTACAGGATTATTTTTTAGTTTTTTGGTGGTAGTGGGGTGATGAAAATGTTCTAAAAGTAATTGTGATGATGGGTGATGATGGCTGTGCAACACTGTGACTGTAAAACACTAAATTTTACATTTTATTTTGTTGTTTATTTATTTGTTTTTACTGAGACAGGATCTTACTCTGTTGCCTAGGCTAGAATGCACTGGCATCTTCATAGCTCACTGCAACATCCAAATCCTGGGCTCAAGCAATCCTCCTGCCTCAGCCTCCCAAGTAGTATAGACCCAAGTGGGACTACTGGTGTGTGCCACATACCCAGCTTATTTTTCTACTTTTTATAGAGACAGGGTCTGGTCTGGAACTTCTGACCTCAAGCAATCCTCCTGCCTGGGCTTTCCAAAATGCTAGGATTACAGGCATTAGTCACTGTTTCCAGCCTGAATTTTTATTTTAAATAAATTATATGGAACATTAATTATATCTTATAAAGCTGTATTTTAAAAGGCAAGGAGGGAGAGAAGAATCTAAACCAGACATACCCAGCTAAGGTGCTTCCAAAAATAGTACAAAAACTATGTGAAATAATAAATTCTTATTGTTTTAAGCCACTAAACTTTAGGAAGGTAGATTATACAGCAATAGATCACTAATATATCAGGAATAAATGAAAGTTAACTATATTTGTAAGATTACCATATAGAAACAGTTTGCCAATATCAGAAATAACTAATTAGTAAATTATCTTGAAATAAGTGAGCAAAAGTTGCTCAGTCTTGAAGACCCTGTAATAAACTCATTATGCTGCTTTTTAGACATTTTAAGTGTCATTCATGTATTTGGATTAGGTTGTAAAGACGTAGAAAGGAAAGCTTTTGCTGCTTTTATAATTTCTTTTGCACTTATAGAATCTAGAACTTTATTCATCAATGTAATTTATACCTATTGATAACAGATCCACTGACTTTTTTCCTCTAAAATGAAGAGTCAGAGAAAGGTCTTACTTATGGTACAATTGCCTGTGGAGGTCACTGCTGAACAAGGGCAGCGAAGACATTCTTTAGGTCCATCAGGACTTTGATAAAATCCTTCTTTACATTCTTCACAGTGATTTCCTTTGCTATTTTCCTGGCAATTTAAACAAGCACCTAAAAGAAGCAAATTATTTTAAAAAGTTAAAAGAACATGAAAAGCAACAGTAGTTTTCAAAAGGACAATGACTTTCAAAATTCATTCCTCCAACAAAAAGATAATAAGAGATAACAACGTGGATGGGATAGAGTTCTCTACTACTCTGTAAATTCTGCAGAGAAAAGCTGGGTATAGGATTAACATTGCAAAAAGACTTTGTTGGTTGATTTAACTACATACCAAAGGCCAACTATGTGCAAAGAAAAAAATAAAAACAATAAAAATACCTATTAATAGAAAAATAGATAAACTGTGGCATTTTCATAAGTGAACTACACCCATTATGCATGAACATGTATAAATCTTAAAAACAACACTGGTTGAAAAAGCAAAAGAGAATACTTATTTTATAAAATAAATATGAAGTAAATGGATACATAATACACTATGTATTAACGATAGATACTTATGTAGTAAAACTTAGAATGTGAACTAAGAGTATAGGGGAACTTTATGCTCTGCTTATCCCTGGAGGGAAGAAGAAAAACAATACTTGGGAAGAAAAGAAAGGGAACTCTAACTTTATATGAAATTTTCTATTTCTATTTCTATTGAATTTTCTATTCAAATACAGAACTATATATACATATGTATGACTAGGAATCAAAATTCCAAAATGTTTATCTTTATTAATTCTGGGTATGAGTACATAGGTATTTGTTATATTATTTTTCATAGGTTTTTATGTTTACAAATTCAAAGTAAAAATAAAAACAGTAAGGAAAATGAAAAGGAAAGAAGCAAGCATAGTTATGTGTTTTGTAATAATACCCCTTGGCAGTACCATAACATTTGAAATCAGGTAGTGAGGAAGTACAGTATAATTTACATCCCTTCTTTATGGGGCCGTGAAGATTCAAAGGGACACTCAGAACTACTATTACATAAATAAGCAAATAAACTACACAGAAATCTAGGAAAATGATGAAATTTTACAAGATATGCTGGATATAGTTCAATGCTAAAACTGTTCATAAACAGTCTTATTTGATTTCCTTACTAGTAGAAATATTTACAAAAAAGGGAGAGAAAATGAGGCTATGAAATAAAACAGTCTTACATCTGGAACAAGACTTGGAAAACCAGAAGAGTTTGAAAATGTTATTAAGGTATACAAATCTCGATTCTTAAATGATTACAGCAGAACTCTCCAAACGTCATGAATTTATTGGGAAAGACATGTGCAAAAGTTTATTATATAAATACTTGCTTTGAATTAAATCAAACATGTATGTAAATACCATCACTTTACATCACATCATTTTCGAAAGGCTAATAGCATTAGTGATGTTTTTCACATACATAACAAAGTAGTATGTATTTATACAGTGATAGATACTTCAGGTACTGGTTTCTCTCCAGATCTTATATTCTAATCCCTCTTTAGCTATGTACCTTTGTGACAATGAAAAAAGTTGAAATATGTATCCTAGGAAACCATAGATTTTAGCTCTAAAAACAATTTTACACATCAAATTGTTCTGTAGATTGGAGAAGTTAAAATTTGCATTATGTGTAAAATCTGTCTACCTGCTCTCTTCTGATTAAAAATGTTCAATGGGCTCGGCGCCTGTGGCTCAATGGGCTAAGGCGCCAGCCACGTACACCTGAGCTGGCGGGTTCGAATCCAGCCCGGGCCTGCCAAACAACAATAACGGCTGCAACCAAAAAATGGCCGGGCGTTGTGGCGGGCGCCTGTAGTTCCAGCTACTTGGGAGGCAGAGGCAAGAGACTCGCTTGAGCCCAGGAATTGGAGGTTGCTGTGAGCTGTGATGCCATAGCACTCTACCCAGGGTGA
>CAUYRH010082799.1:0-17725 GCA_963574655.1 Perodicticus potto | reverse complement strand
AGTCTTTTGTCATTATTCATGCTGCAAAATATTCTTTAACTCAATTCACACAATAATTATAACACTTTGGCTCGGCGCCTGTGGCTCAAGTGGCTAAGGCGCCAGCCACGTACACCTGAGCTGGCGGGTTCGAATCCAGCCTGGGCCCGACAAACAACAATGATGGCTGCAACCAAAAAATGGCCGGGCATTGTGGTGGGCACCTGTAGTCCCAGCTACTTGGGAGGCTGAGGCAAGAGACTCGCTTGAGCCCAGAAATTGGAGGTTGCTGTGAGCTGTGATGCCACAGCCTCTATCCAGGGTGACAGCTTGAGGCTCTGTCTCAAAAAAAAAAAATAATAATAATAATAATAATTATAACACTTTAAAATAATTACTCAGTTTTAATTAGGAATAAATGATGTGTGAGTTTATGAACTTGTGCCTTTAGAGCAAAATCAAATCAACACCCAAGTTATCTAAGAATTGACACAGCTCAGCATCAAGCCATAAACACCACACTAGCTGACTTTGACTGTTTTGGAAAAAGGTTCCAGATGAGTAAAGTCTTCCCAGTCTTCACCTCTGTATCACTTGATTGGTCCTAAACTTGCCTAATTAACAAGGTAACTCACTAATGAACCCCATCCTTGAGTCAGGCCCTGAAATTAACCTCAGTCCCCTAGTCAACCCCACCACCTTGGATTTTCTCTAAATAATTTCTCCACTTACTCTCCTAAACCCTCTCTCATTTTGTCATCTGCTGCCCACTCCCTTTGGCTCCCATTTCTCTTGCTTCTGGATCTCCTCCAAAAAACCAGAATAAACTAGTATTCCCTGCCTCATCATTAAAGTTGTGTAAATATCACTGTACAACAGAGCTCAGAAACTGAAATATTTATAATCCAGATTGTTCTTGCAGAGTGACTAAAGCATGTGATATTTGAGGATGTTGGTCCTTCTCTTTTACAGAGGGATTTCATAAAAGTCCTTACAGCAACATCCTTACCAAATTGCTGTGTTGTCATTTTAAGATTGACATAAAAGTATCTTTGCTGCCAGAGACCCAAGTTCCAAGATCTTGATTTGACTGGTGATTATTTTATTTTTCTGACCTTTAGTTTTCTAGTTTGTAAAGTAAGGAAATTAAACTAAATGGTGTTTTTCAGCTTTTATTATGCCCAAAGGTTAGAATTTATGGATCTGCTATAAATCAAAATGATTTACTGTTTCAAATATTATTCAAGCTCTGAGGCTTTATTCTTTTATTAATCCCATCTCCACCTACATCAATTATGGAAAAGTCATTTCTACACTGAATATATAATTTCTTTATGCCTTTTTAGAGGCAGATTTCTCCTACCCAAATCAGCATACAGTACGCAGAGTGAATGCACGGTTCTCAGAGCATGCCGGCACACATGAAATGGCACATGTTGTAACCACTTCTAGTTTTTTAAAAGTCTGTGCTCTAATGCAATAAAGCACAGCTACTCCAGGATTAACCCACACCCCTAGGTCAAGAGAGCTCACTTCCTTATAAATAAGTCTATTTTTGTAGTTTGTAGTCAATTAAAGCAGGAAGACATGAAAATTGATTTAGGTGTATCTCAGACCAGTAATTTGCTGAATACGGTTAATAATCAACCGGCCCAGCCTTCTACATGTTCTTCAAGCAAAAGGTTGACAAGCACAAGCCATTAGGCAAAACTGAGGTTAAATTTTATGTCCTGTTAAAGATTCAAGCTAAAAGCCTCACAATACAAACAGATCTATAGCCTGCAATCGGTAATACTAGACAATCATATTTGATATTCAGAAGAAATAAGATCCTTGTTAGAAAAAGTTAATTAGCACACAAAGAGGATAGTATGCATTAAAAATGGTACTTATTTTTTGTTTGGAGTGATGAGATCTTTCAGGCTTTAGATAAGATTAAGCATTTGTGTCTCCATTTCTAGCTAAGAATTTATTTCCTACACTGTCATAATATTAACACCATTTCATGCTCTAAGGAAACCGATTTGTACTAAGAAAGTACAATTGCTTGATTTAAAGACGCAATCTTGACTTACTTTAAGGAAGAGATGGAATTTCATTATCTCCCTATTAAATTATTGGGCTATTCAATTATTTGATAGCATGAAACAACACTTTAAGGATTAAAAGTGTATGGCAGAGCAATCAATAGAGTTGTTTGAAGAATAAGCTTTATTATTTGGTATGTATTCCTTAATTTGTTATTATTAGTATAAATAAAACTTTTAATATGTAAGTAAAATCTTAATAATTATTAAAATATCAGACATGAAGAGACAATAAATTAAATGTTGCTGCTTTAAAAATTTATGTTTTAAATTACTATTTCAATTTTTCCATGTGAGTGACCTAGAATCATCAAATTAATTTTTGATACATTCAATCCTTGAAGATTATAACATATTTGGCAATTTATTCTGAAGAAGTCAAGGTCTTGACCTCAAGTTTTTTATCTATTCGCATATGGCCTGAAATGTTCTTTTTAGAGTAAAATATTTGATTAAAAATAACCAAAGTATAAAGATTCAATTTCATTCATTCATATCAAGAGTTACAGCTTCTCTCATTTGTAAAATTAAGTCAAACACTCACCAAGATGTACATTACATGTACAGTCTTGAGTACAATGTAAGAATTATTATTCGTTAGCTTACTTCTTCAATATTTAATTCTCTGCTCAAAGAGGGATTTTATTTCCCTGTCCTCCAAGAACAGAGAAATAAACAATAGTAAGACCTCAGATGCACATAAAAAATTAAATACAGGTAAACTTCCTGAACAGGTAGAGGATTGCCAAAGATTGTAATCTGGCCAAAGCAAATGGAAATTGTCCCACGTGTCCAAAATCTCATACTACATAATTGGCTCCTGTGGGAATTCTTGATCATGCTGCTATTTGCATCAGACATGCCAGCTTCTCTTGAAAAATCCACCTCCTGGCCTCACAATGCAAAAAAAGCTTAGGCCACTCATGTAGGGAGTCTGGTTTTGGAAGAATATGAGGAGTTAAAGACCCTATAAAAATCCAAGTTATAGAAAAGATTTATTGTGAGAGATAAATACACTGTTTCAAGCTACTATATTGCTTAAATCCTCTAATGGTGTTTAAGAACTAAAATTTCTACGTGGCGCCTGTGGCTCAATGGGTAGAGTGCCTACCCCATATACTGAGGGTGGCACGTTTAAACCTGGCCCTGGCCAAACTGCAACAAAAAGAAAAATAGCGGGGCGTTGTGGTGGGTGCCTGTAGTCCCAGCTGCTCGGGAGGCTGAGGCAAGAGAACTGCCTAAGCCCAGGAGTTGGAGGTTGCTGTACGCTGTGTGACTCCACTGCAATCAACCAACAGCAATAGAGTGAGACTCTGTCTCTAAAAAAAAAAAAAAAAAAAAACAAAGAAGAACTAAAATTTCCCACTCTAAAAGGGTGCCTGAGTAATAAGTATGTGGGTACTGAATCCAGCTCCATGTTCTTCTTACTAACGTGAGCTATGAGGCCCAGTCTATCTAAACAGACTACCTTTTTCTAATTTGCACAGAGAAACAAAATGAGCTAGCTGGACCTTGTTTATTATCAACTAAGCAACCAGTCCCACAAGCCTAACAGTGCTATAAACTACAGTGGTAATCCACAAAGGAAAATAATAAATGCCTTAACTCTTCCAAAAAGACATAGAGAATCCAGGGATGAGACTACTTTCTTGTTCCAACCCAAAGACCAGAAAGGAATAAGACAAGTGTGCTGAACGCAGATGAGTGACTCTGTTGTAGGAGTATACTGAGCTTCTGTCTTTGGTTCTGGGTTTCCTCTTGCCCAGTGAATGAGAAGCCACAACCAGAGATCATCAAACAATACCTACTGCACATCTTCATTTGTATGACACTATAAACTTACAGGATGCTTTGTTCTAGTTTATCAAACCAATGAAAAACTAATTAATGTTAACTTTAATAGGAACACGTTATATTCTGATCTTTTTACAAGTAGCCATCCTAATAGTTATAAGGTAATATCTCACTGTAGTGTAGATTTGCATTTCCTCAATGATTAGTGACGCTGATCATATTCTCATATGTGTATTGGCCATTTGTACATCATCTTTAGGGAAATGCCTATTGAAGTCTCTAATCTATTTTGAGGTAATTTTAGTATATGGTGTCAGGTAAAGACACAACTTCAATTGTTTGCATGTGGATAACAAGTGCTGGCAAAGAATGCAGAGAAACCAGAATCCTGGGCAGTCTTGGTGAGAATGTAAAGGGCTGCAGCCACTATTGAAAACAGTTTGGCAGTTCCTAAAAAATTAAAAATAAAATTATCATATGATCTAGAAATTTCATTTCTGGGTATATTGCCCAAAAGAATTGAAAGCAGAGTCCTAGAAAGATATTCTACACCCATGTTCATAGCAGTGTTCACAAAAGGAAGAAGCAATCCGAGTGTCCACCAATGGATTAATCGATTAAATGTGGCATATGAGGGAAATTATTCAAGCTTTAAAAGTTAAATAAATCCTGTTACATACTACAGGATGAATAAACCTTCAAGATTTAATTCTATGTGAAATAAGTCAGTCACAAAAAGACAAATTTTGTATGATTTCACTTATATGGGATATCTAAAGTATACATTTCACAGAAGAATAAAGTAGAATGGTGGTTGCAAGAGGTCAGGGGGACAGAGAAATGGAGATTAACACACAATTAAAAATGGTTAAAGTTGTAATTTTTTATGTTTTTTACTACAATTAAAAGATTTTAAATATATACTAAACATAAACAATTGTTTAATATAGCTGATTGAAGTAACTTACAAAAGATAGCAAAACAATACTTACTACCATAATTTACAATTTTTGAAATGGGAGAATAAAATTTATAAAATTCAATAAAGAATAAATAGAAGATTTTATAGTTTTATAAGATTTAGGGAACTCAAGTTTTTCTTGCATTATTTCAGCTTCTATCTCACCATACACTTAAATTGTATATAGATGACAAAGGAGTAATATGATATTAATGATGCATAGCTTTTTGGTACTTTTAAGAGGATCTAACTGTTTAATGGAACATATTAAGTATTAAATAATTATATCTGAATTTTTTCTAAGAGACCATACCACAACCATACCAGCTCCTAGAAATGATCAGGCTAACTATACCAGTTCAAGGTCAGTGCTTAGACATTTACGGGAGTGGATTTTACCACATCATGACAGTGAGCAGTGTGCATGACCAACCTGAAATCAGATGTCTCCTATTCTACCTCTTACTAATAAAATATGAAGGAGACTTCAGGGCACAGATCTTATTAGAAGAATACTTACTCTTCAGACTCTGTTCCCCTGTGTGGATGTGACCCTCTCAAGAAAGATTTAAAGAGCAAGTAGAGGCTTGGTGCCCTGGGAAGACTGTCACCTTATCTGCTCTCTTCCCCTTGTACCTTCCTCCCTAAGACACATCTTAGGAGACAACACATGCAGTGGGTACAGCAGGGACACTGGCCTCAGAGCCTGGGTTAGACTCTACACTCCACCATTTCTAGCAATAATGACTTTAGTATATTAATTTTGTTTATTATTTTCATTATCTATACAATGAGAATAGTTTTATCAGTATTAAAATAAGAGAGAAAATAAATGTGAAACTTTCAACAGAGTAATTTGGGCCAATTAAGAAAAAACACAGTAGTGCAAGAAATAGAGCTGCTGGCCTTCGGATGCATACCTACATGAATCAGATGTCCAAAGTACGCAAGTACAGCGACGTGATGCTGATCAGAAATCCAAACTAAAACCACTTCAGAGCCTTGGCTTTCACCTGTGATTTAAAACTTGGTAGTTGTTCACAGCAGTGAGATCCCAAAAGAAAACTTGATAAATAATTCTCATGACCAAGATTATAATATAGAGGAAATATGCGATTATAAACTCTAAATGATATGATTACATCTCCAGATGTGGTCATTTTTGTCATGCAGGTATAACAGGCATCAGGATGTAACACCGTTCTTTGTTGCAGTTTAGGAAAATTATGCCCAAAATGCATTTTGATATGCAAAAATGCCAAATACTTAAATCTCCTTTGGAATTTCAATGTCTAAGTTTACAAGCCCTTCAAATGGAATTGGACAGTTGAATTTCTGTAGAATTGTATAAAATTGTATAAAAGCTTGCTTACTTTATGGGGTAAAATATATTTCAAGTTGGGGAGAATAGTCAATTAGGTACCTACACTAGTTATTTTGCTTGCTGCTAAAGTTTCGGTCAATTAGGTTAATGGCAGAAAGAACCAAGTTCGTTGTTGCATGTGATAGGAATTTTTTAAAATATATTTTTAGCACAGATCTTTAAACGCTATTTCCAACAGAATAACAATAAAGCAGCACAGTTCATTTGACTTGCTCTGACTGAGAATATAGCCAAGGATTATAGGAAATAATGTGTCTGGGATTTTTTGGCATTCCATCAGGACATATTAATCATTCTATCATGATTGGGAGGCCAGTTACATAATAAAAATAATGGTCGCAAGCATTCAACTAGTTTGTTTTGGTAATAGTTCCTGACTCTATTTCTACAAAGTAGAGACCTAAACACTCTATGACATCAATCATTTTTGGTCTTTTATTTTCATTATAGTTTATTATTTTTACTTTTTAAAAATGTAGTTTATTTTTTTTAACTCATAAGACAATCAAAGGACTTTCCAAAGTGATGACTATGCTCTTCCAGTCCTTTTGAAATTTCAGATTTTTTGTTATTTAGTTAACTTTATTGTTTGGGATTCATTGAGGGTACAAAGAATTAGGTTACATTGATTGCATTTGTTAGATAAAGTCCTCTTATAATTGTGTCCTGCCCCCAAGAGGTGTGCCTTTCACTGTGACCACAGCATTTTTTTTAAATTTTAGTTCTTTATACTTTGTCAATTCAAAAGTGTGAAAAGATCAAGTGTGATGCTGCTGACTGTGAAGACAGAGATGGAGGCCTCAAGCCAAGCAATATGGGTGGCTTCTAGAAGCTGGAAAAGGCAAGGAAACAGAACCACCTCTAGAGTCTCCAGAAAGAACCCAACCTTGCTAACAGTTTGATTTTAGTCCAGTGAGACCCATTTGAGATTTCCGACCTTCAGGACTTTAATATTTATTGAGGATCCATTCTGTGCCCAGAGAAGTTGGATCCCTTAAGGGGTGTTTTGCACTCAAAACTATAGGGATAGTTTTGTGAGTGGGATCTCTAAGAAAAGGCCTAAAAAGAAATTTAAGACACCTCTAGGAGATATCATGTAGGTCTGTAGCCTAGTGTCTGTAAAGTTCTAGAGAGTTTTCATCTCTATTCATCTTCCTAATGCTTTCAGGAATCATTTTTCTCTTTCAGAAAACAGGCATTTTCTGCAAAGAATTTTTTTCTATGGAAATACTTGTCTTTACACAATTAAATAAAGTTTAAAATGTGAAATTTTAGGTATCTAAGTAATTAGACTTGGTCTATCTTTCTGTAGCATCTTTGAAATGAATATAAAATTGATTTTGTACCTCTCAATGCCATTTTATTTTTACTTTAAAGAATCACATAAAGTATGTTCCCACAGAATTTTAATCATCCTGCCTTCCCTTCACCTTGCACCCTGGAGATCTGAGACGAAACTCCCTGACAGCTCACAGGTACTGCAGTGAATGAGGAACGCTCTGCCCCTAGCCAAGGCAATATTTATTCAGAAAAGGCTAAAGACTCATAGGAAGCTCACAGAAGCAGGATCTTATGAAACATAAAATATAGCACATGAAAAAGGTAAAAACCACCTCATACTCAACATGTATCTCAATGTAACTCAGTCATATCTTCCCATAAGCTTTGCTTGTATGTCCTATTACAAACCTGACCTAACATGTCTTTTTTTTTTTTTATTAAATCATAGCTATGAACATTAGTGCAGTCATGGGGTACAATGTGCTGGTTTCATTACACAATCTGAAATATTTTCATCAAACTGGTTAACATAGCATTCATGGAATTTTCTTAGTTATTGTATTAAGACCTTTATATTCTGCATTTAGTATTTTTCACCTGTACCCTTCTAAGATGCAACAGGCATGTGGTCCTACCAATTACTGACCTAACATATCTTTACTTGTGATTGTGTTTGACTGAAAATTCATTATGATGTTTTTTGGTTCATTTGTTCTGTACTCCTTTTCTCTTCTTTTTTTCCTTTTTGGGTTTATTTTTAAAGGATAGAAATTGTTTAAGAAATGCGTTCTTGGTAGTACATGGTGGAGGGAGGGGTAACGCGGGAGGGGAAAGAGAGAAGGTGGGAGGGGGGTGTGGGGCCACAGTGTGTGATGACACACCTCTTGGGGGTGGAACACTATTAATAGAAGGACTTCACCCAGAAAATGCAAGCAGTATAACCTGGCTCATTTTACTCTCAATGATTCCCTAACAAAAAAAAAGAAAAGAAAAGAAAAGTGTTCTGACAGCAGAATGTAATAGAAAGAACAACGTGTTGGTAACCAGAAAGTTTCAGTAACAAAAGGGCACTATCATTTACTAGCTGAGAAACCTTAGGCAAGTTCTTCAAATGACTTCTACCTCAGTTACTTCCTCTGTAAGGTGGGCGTTTTGCAGATTTATTGTAAGATATGAAATACAGTATGCAAATATCCATGACTGGCTGGGCCAGTCCTATAAACCTGGACTCACAACTGTAATTCTAGCACTTTTGGGAGCCAAGGTGGGAGAATTGCTAGAGCTCAGGGGCCTGAGCAAACTGAGACCCTCGTCTCTACTAAAAATAGAAAAAGCCCGCCATCATGGTGGAAGCCTGTAGTTCCAAATACTCCACAGACTAAGGCAGGAGAATCACTTGAAACCAGGAGTTTGAAGTTGCTGTGAGCTAGGCTGATGGCATGGCACTCCAGCCTGGGCAACAGAGTGAGACTCTGTCTCCAAAAAACCCAAAATCCATGACAAATGGGAGAAATAATTTTTGAATCATATACCTGATAAAGGGTGAATATTCAGAATATATAAGTCACTCCCACAACTCAACAACAAGCCAGATCAAACCTAGGCAACAGAGTGGGACCCTGTCTCAAAAAAAAAGATCCATGACAAATGGGAGAAATAATTTGTGAATCATACACCTAATAAAGGGTTAATATAAACCACTCCTACAATGCAGCAACCAACCAATTCAAAAAATAAGCAAAGAACTTGTATAAATGCCTCTCCAAAGATGATATACAAATGACTAAGAAACAAGAAGAGATATTCAACACTATTAACCATTAGGGAATGCAAATCAAAACCAAAATGAGATATCACCTCACATTCATTAGAATGACTGCCATCTCAGCTCACTTGTGCTGCTGTAACAAAATCTCATAGGCTAGATAATTTATAAAGAATGAAAGTTTACTTCTTACCATTGTAAAGGCTAGGAAGTCTAAGATCAAGGTGCTTTGATCCCTGGTGAGAGCCTAGTCTCTTTGCTTCAAAGATGGCACCTTATTGCTGCATCCTTTGGAGGAGGTAGACACATCCACTGTGGCAGAAGGCAGAAAGGCAAAAGGGCCTAAGCTAGTTTCCTCCTACCCTTTCATAAGGCACTAATCCATTCAAGAGGAAAGAGTTCTTATTATTTAATCTCTTCCCCAAAGGCCCCACCTCTTAATGCCACCACAACAGGAATCATGTTTCAACATGAATTTTGGAGGGGATATACTCAAATTATAGAAGCTGCTATAAAAACAAAACAAAACAAAATAGAAAATAAGTATTGGTAAGAATGTGTAAAAATTGGGACCCTCATGCACTACTGATGGCAACATAAAGTGAGGTAGCCATCATCATTTTGAACAGTATGGCAATTCCTTAAACCTTAAACTATACTATACAATCTAGCAGTTCAACTTCTGGGTATATATTTAAAAGAATTAAAAGCAGGATCTCAAGAAAATATTGCACATGCATGTTGATAACAGCATTATTCACAGTAGCCAACAAGTGGAAGCAACTCAAGTGTCCATCAGTGGATGAATGGATAAACACAATATAGTATATACATGCAATGGGATATTACTACGTTTTAATAAAGAAGGAAATTCTGACACAGGCAACAACATTAATGAACCTTGAGGACATTATGCTAAGTGAAATAAGTCACAAAAAAAGACAAAATCTGTATGATTCATATACATGAGCTATCTAAAATAGTCAAATTCATAGAAACAGAAAGCAGAATGATGGCTTGGCAGGGGCTAGTGGGAGGGAGAAATAGAAGTTATTTAATGAGTGTCAAGTTTCAATTTGGAAAGATGAAAAAGTTCTGGAGATAGGTCAAATAGCAGTGTAAATATTCTTAACTCTACTGAACACCACTTAGTCACTTAAAAATGATTGTATAGGCAAGGCAATTTTTAGTAATAGAAAACAAAGGCAGGGGCAATCACCCTACCAGACTTTAGGCTATACAACAAGGCCATAGTAATCAAAACAGCATGGTATTGGCACAAAAATATAGACATTAACATTTGGAACCAAATAGAAAACCATGAGATGAAACACACCTCTTATAGCCACGTGATGTTTGATAAACCAAGTAAGAACATACACTAGGGAAAAGAATCCCTATTCAACAAATGGTGCTGGGAGAAGTGGATAACTACATATAAAAGACTGACACTGGAACCACAACTCTCACCACTTAAAAAAATTGATTCAAGATGAATAAAAGGTTTAAATCTAAGGCATGAAACAAAAAAAATCAAACAAAGTGTGAGGAAAACACTTGAAGTTATTGACCTGGGGAAAGATTCTATGAAGAAGACTTCCATACTAATTGCAAAGACAACAAAAATAAACAAATGGGACTTAATTAAACTGAAAAGCTTCTGTACAGCAAAGGAGACAAAAACCAAAGCAAACAGACAACCTTCAGAATGGGACAAGATACTTGCATATTATGAATGGAACAAAGGCTTTATAACTAGGATCTACAGAGAACTCAAATTAATCAAAACAAAAAAAAAAAAAAAGAAAGAAAACAAGCCAACAATCTGATATATCACTGGGCAAGAGAAATGAATAGAACCTTCTGTAAGAAAGTCAAGCAAATGGCTAATAAACATATGAAAAAATGCTCATCATCCCTAATCATCAGAGAAATGCAAATCAAAACCACCTTGAGATATCACCTAACCCCAGTAAGATTAGCTCACATCACAAAGTCTCAAAGCTGCAGATGCTGGTGTGAGAGTGGAGAGATGGGATCACTTTTACACTATTGGTGGGACTGCAAACTCATAAAGCCTCTTTGGAAAGAAATATGGAGAATCCTCAAACATCTCAAATTAAATCTCCCATTTGACCCCCCAGTCCCACTACTAGGCATCTACTTAGAAGAAAAAAAAAACATTTTACCATAAGGACATTTGCACTAGATTGTTTATTGCAGCTCAATTTACAATTGCCGGGATGTGGAAACAACCTAAATGCCCATCAACTCGGGAATGGATTAAATTGTGGTACGAGCACACCATGGAATAATATTCAGACATAAGAAGATGGTGACTTCACATCTTTTGTAATATTCTGGATGGAGTTGAAGTACATTCTTCTTAGTAAAGTATCACAGAAGCAAATCTCTAATGTACTCAATACTAATATGAAGCCAGTAGACGATCCAATGCATGCCCACATAGGAAAAACACTCATTTCAATTCAAGTTGGGAGAAGGGGTAACAAGGAAGGAGGAGGGGGTTGGAGTGCTCTCACTGAATGGACATGGGGTGGGGGAGGGAGTTGGCACATCTTTTGTGTGTGGGACAAACCCACGGGATGAACTCTACCTAACAAAATCAAATATTTTGACCTGGTTACTTGCACCCCGACATTAACCTGAAATAAATTTACTTTTAAGAAAAAAGAGCATGAATTTTGGTTGCTAACAATGGAATTCTATGATCTCAATATTGGTCTCCCCCCAAATTCATGTAAAACATATCACTTAAAAATGATTACGATGGCCAATTATGTTATGTATATTTTGCTACAATTTTTAAAAACGTATAACATTTAGAAAGTACTGAATAAATGATGAGTGGGTGAAAGGATGGATGATATCTTTTGTGGCAGTGAGAAGGTCAGTGCATTCAGGTAACCTGGTCCTACCCTATTAATTGTGTGACTTTCGGACCTTCGAACTCTCAGAAACTACACTCTCTTGTCTGCAAAAGAGAAATAAAAATATCCTCCTCATAATCTTATTGTGAGATATGGTAAAGCCACGTATGGTAAAGCCACCATGGCAATTTGAATAACTTTGGTGGAATAGTAATCTATGCAGACATACATTTAAATTTGTGAACTCCTCCTAGAAAAAGTGCTACACACCTCATTGCTGAATATCACTACAGTCACCTTCAAAGTACTCACCTTGGGAAGCTCTGCACCAACAGCAGCACCTTCAAAGCAATTTTGGAACTCTCTGAAATGGCCATCGGAGCTGAGGTTGTACAAGGAGGTCTGATAATTAAATTCTTGAACTTGTCCTAAAAAAGTGCTACATTCCTCATTGCTGAATATCACTAAGGTCGTCAGATGGCCAAGGGAAGTACTTCAAAGGTGACATTAGTGATATTCAGCAATTAGATATGTAGCAGTTTTGTAGGATGAGTTCACGAACTTGTCTAACCTTGTATGTAATAAACAATTACAGTTCTTCTGGCTCACACATACGTGTACACACGTGTGCACACACATACACAAAAGAGCCTTTTCACCCACGGTTAAATTTATCTATACGTATCACATCTACTGTCAATATCAGTTATCTGATCTGGACCCAGAATTCCAAGTCACAATTTGAGAATGGTTTATAAATATAGAGACATGTCTTAGCATTTATAAGCATACTCAGTAGTTTTTAATATTTCACAACTTATTATGAAACAATCTCTCAATATAAAAAGACATAAATCTCTCCCACCCCTGTAGGATACTTATCTTAGTTTTGTTTTCTTTTTTCCTTCATTAGTCTTCTGTTGAATTTGAAATAAATGTGTCATCCAATTTGTGGAGGAAATAGTAACCCAGTCTTGATCTCTTGTGGCTCTAGGAAAGAATTAAACTTTGCTCATTTGCTTAATGCCAAGTGCAGCTCATGTATCAAGCAGTAATTCCACTTTATTTTTCTCACTTTTCTTCTAGGAAACATAAGAAATCAAGCTTATGCCACTAAAGCAACTTACTATTAATAGTAGCAGTTTGTGTCATTAGGAGGCAGTTTGGGGTTCACTTCAATCTACTCCGTGGCCATTACTGATGCAAAAGAGGATAACGGCTGTCACTTCCTTGAGCTGCTGCTTGGGTCATAGGACCGGGAAATCTCCCCGCTTCTTGGCTGCCTCGGAGGAATTGAACCCAGGGACACGCAATGCTGATACGGAAAATGTGTCAAGTCCTGTCTGTGACTGTCAGCTTGTTTCATCGTTTTAAATCAAACACTCAGTCCTGGGAAAAACAGCCTCGAAAGACCTGCCTGAAGAATCCTCACTTTTGTTTTAACAGCCAGATCACCTTCTTGGTGTCTATTTGGGAAGGTCGAGTCTGTGCCTATCCTCAGTATCTGCTTTCAGGGAAGAAGAGACGGGAGCTGCTAGTGAAGAAATAAAAATATCGCTCAACCGAGTGGAAATGCTGTTTTAGGAACAGTTGCACCAAAACACCGTTCAAAATCCTCCTGTGAAGCATCTGTCTCCTGCTGATTCTCCTGCGTAAAATGCAGGTAAAGAAGGAACTGACCTCAGTGGTCACTTGCACATAAAAGCCACCTGCGGTTTGACTGCTCCTCCTACTCCAAGAAGCAGCCTGAGAGCAGAAAGCAGCAACACGCAGCAGTAATATTTTTTTTTAATAATTTTTAAGGAAGTTTGAAACTCAGGGGGGAAACAGAGTAAGTGAGGGGTAAGGACAAAGGAGAAGTTGCAGCATTGACTATACTGAACCCGTGCCCTCTGCCTTCTAAACATCACAGGGAGGACAAAAAGTGGGATCGGTAAGTTAAGACTCCTAGGACGGCTGCGATGAAGGCTAATTTGATGTTTGTGGAGATTGAAGGCTTAATTGTAATTAGGAGTGACCATTATAATTTAATGTCAAAATCATTTGTTTTGCTTGAACTAATTACCATATTCTTGTCACTCTAAGCCTTTTTGGAATCATTCATAAGCAAGTCCTAAGGCTAGGATTAGGATAAGCAGAAGTGCCACAGGGAGCATGAGCTTTAATAGGTTTGTTTGAAAAACTCAAGGAAGGGGAAGTAGGAGGGCTAAGTCCCCTCCAGATTCCAGACCCTTTCTAAAACAAATGCTTGGGCCTGGTGAGGTGACTCATGCCTGTAATCCTAGCACTCTGGGAGGCCGAGGACGGTGGATTGCTTGAGCTCAGGAGTTCAAGACCAGTCTGAGCAAGAGGGAAACCTGGTCTCTACTGAAAAAAAAATAATGCCAGGCATCATGTTGAGTGCCCGTAGTCCCAGCTACTTGGGAGTCTGAGGCAAGAGGATTGCTTGAGCCCAAGAGTTTGAGGTTGCTGTGAGCTAAGACACCCTGGCACTCCACCCAGAATGACAGAGTGAGACTCTGTCTCAAAAAAGGAAAGAAAGAAAACCAAATGCTTACACCTGTAATTAAATATTTGCTTAATTGCTTTAAACTCCAACTTCACAGCCTGCAGACCTGCTATATCAATCTTGTGAACTTTGACTTCACCAGAGTAAAACTCCTGAGCTCTCCCCAGCTCCCCCCACTCCTGACTCCTCTACTGCCATCTTTCGGGACCCCACCTCCCATCCTCTACAAGTCAGGTCGTCTTAGGAAAATTAAATGCAGGTCCCTACTGTTGGAGATGGGTGACTGAAGGTAGGGTGACTCCCAGTTCCCTTATTATCTCTCAATCATAAGAGCATCTGTCCACATTAAAATTCTTCCCACTCATCTGGTTCCTCATCACTTTTTCCTTCACCTTCTTTAGGCACTATGTGGGAATAGGCACATCATAAATGAAAATGGCCATCCATTCATTTATTCACCAAATATTTATTGATAGTTTATTTTGGACCAGGGCATGTTGGAGATTCTGGAGATCTAGAAATAAAAAAGGCAATCAAAAATCCTTTACTCCTGGAACTGAGCGAGATAGAGTGTACATACTATGTTAGAAGGTCATGAGTACAACAGAAAAATAATAATAATAAGACTAGGAAGTGAAAAACGGACTGTTGTGGGCTGGCTGCAATTTAAGATAAATTAGTCAGAGAAGATTTTTTTAAAGGGTAACACTGGAGGAAAGATCTTAAAAGAGGCATGAGCTAAGAACTTATGTAGGGAAAGAGCATTCCAGAAGGAGCATCCAAGTACCAGGGTCCTGAGGCCTGATTTGTTTAAGGAGCAGCAAAAAAGACAGAATGAGGAAAAGGGGAAGTTGCAGGAGGCTAAGTCAAAGACATAAGAAGGACTGATCAGGTAGGCCCCTGTTGGCTAATCTCAGTAAGATGAGGAGCTATTATAGGATTCTTAGCAAAGAACTCTTACAGCATGGTTTATATTTTAATAGGTTCAGAATGGATGGTCATTTTCATTAATGACGTGCCTATTCCCACATAGTGCCTAAAGAAGGTAAAGGAAAAAGTGATGAGGAACCAGATGAGTGGGAGGAATTCTTATGTGGACAGATGCTGTTATGACAGAGAGATAACAAGGGCACTGGAAGTCACCCTACCCTGAGTCAGTGCTATTGACATAAAATTATTTCACAAACAAACTTCAGGTGGGGCTCAGTAGCTCATGCCTATGAATCCAGCATTCTGGGAGGCCAAGTCAGGAGGATTGTTTGAGGCCAGGAGTTTAAGTCCAGCCTGAGCACCACAGCAAGATCCCATGTCTACAAAACAACTAGAAAAAAATATATTTCAGATGTGGGGATACACGCCTGTAATACCAGCTACTTGGGAAACTGAGTGGGAGGACTGCTTAAGCCCAGGAATTTGAGGATTCAATGAGCTGTGATCGCACCACTGCACTCCAGCTTGGGTGACAGAGCAGACACCCAATCTCAGAATGAGTGTCTGAGTACACAAGATTGTAAGAAGGAATCTGAGTCTCCAGAGGAGAAAATTCATGGTTTAAGTACCTGGCCATTAGAGCTCTGATCCATCTTAAAAAACCTTCATTGTGTGAGAGCCGGATGAGCTCTTTGGTATCCAGTCCCAAGGAGGATACTAGATCTTTCTCACATGGTCTTTCTGCAGCATTTGAGATGTTGACCTCGCCATTCTTGAAATTCTCCTTCTCTGTCCCTCTCTGTTCATTTTGAGGGATTCCACCCTTCTCCAGGATTCCTCCTGTCTTCAGCGCCATTCCTTCTCTGGCATTTATGACCCTTCTCCTTCCTGTGCTTTGTTCAGTTTCCCAGGGTAAACTTCAACTCTAATTTCCTCTCACTCCAGCAAACTCATTCTTTCCCACAGCTTCAATCCCCATTGATACTTGCATATTTACTCCACTCACATATTCCATACGCCCTCAAAGCCAAAATTGAGTCCTCATATTTATTCCTTCTCTTATTCTCTTCTCTTTATATTTGTGGAATTTTCCCTTCAAAATTCACATTATAATATCTAGAAAGTCTTCCCTGAATGCTCATCTGCAACTACCCACAACCTGGCCTAGGACGCTCTGTTCCAAGTCTGACAGTTTTTACTCCGTACCTACCTTCACCACAGCACTGGTCACACTGAGGGGCAATTATCTGGAGACACGAAATAAATACTGTATTTTAAAAACCATTTGATGTGACTATAGAATTCATCTGGACTACAGAGAGAACTGATTTTTCATTTAGGAAAAAAAAGCCTTTTGTTAAGAAAATTTGCCCATAAGGAAATACAGTACTCTGGTTAATACAGAGGATACCTTCCTGGGGCAGAAATTTTGTTTTTGTTTTTGTTTTTAATACTAAGGAATTTTTTTCTTTTCTTCAACAACATGGGGAAAATATGGGAAAGCCAGAGGTTCGGAGTTCTGGGGAAGTGAGCAGAAAAGGGGAAGGAACTCAATTCTGAGGAATAAACCACAGCAATATGGTAACACGTCAGGACCCAGAAGAGATGTGACCAAGGGAAGGGGGTGCCCTGTGTAGTCGACCACGGAGCTTAACTGTTTCAGAGACACAGAGACAGTTCTGCACACAGAATGATTGATTGAAAGGAAGACTGAGGCTCGCTCGGGCACTCAGCGACAATCTGTGTTTATTAAGTGTTTTTATACACACTGATCAAATGAAAGTATAGAAATAGAAAAAGGAACGAATAATGTTGAAACATCAAAAGCTACCATGAAAATTCTTTGTTCTGCACAGAAGCTGCTGGATACATATATAGTTAATCTAAATAAAACATACTTTGGCAACATCAGGCTGTAAGGTTAACCACAAAAATGTCTGGCTATCTGTTAGTTCCCTAAAACTTTCTTTTTTATTTTTTTTATTTTTTAAATACATGTATTTTATTATTCTTCATTACATTATTTCCCCCACCCCCACCCCCCAGTGGTAAGACAGAATTGATTTACAGAAAAGAATACAGAAAACACTAAAGCTCCTGGTAGAGGGAGAGAATTCAAGTGGGGAGAGAGAAGCTCTCTCCGT
>CAUYRH010082797.1:0-43256 GCA_963574655.1 Perodicticus potto | reverse complement strand
TCCTAAATAATAACTTCAAACTTTCTTTTGGCTCACAAGTGTAGGTGGTCTGTGGTTGGCTGTCTTCATTGCCTGCCTCCGTAGAAGATGGAGGGTTCCAGGACTTTACTCGTGAATGATGTATACAGGAATCGACTCCTATACCTTTAACAGTAGAAGAAGACAAGATAACAGGAAAGGGGACTTCCCAAGTTGGGGTCAGGGAGGGTGAATTAGAGGGAGGAGTTTTGATCATGACTAGATCTCCAGGAGGGAAAAGTTCCAGTATTAGTTAGTATGTCCCTCCCCAAACGGGGAGCAGGACTTTCAGGGATGATTAGGGAGGCATGAGAGAACAGCAAGTCATCCCCATTTGGGATTTTCTTAAAGACAGATTAGTTCAACCACATATCTTTACCAATAGGGCTTCTTCTTTTTTGCTAAGTATGGACATGAATTACTTGTAGACACAGTTTTGAGATTAGCTACCAACAACTCTTCCACAGAGTAATTTAGTTAGTGAATTAAAAATATTGTGTGCCACTACCAGTAGCTGATCCAAAAGAACTGCTGAGCTGGGTTGCCTTGTATTGGCTTCATTATGCAAATAGGTGTCCCAAGAGAGCCATCCCAAAGACTATTAGCCTCTTTCACCTTTAATAACCTACGATCTCCTGTTCGTGATGTGTGCAGATGAAAATATGTTCCGCCTGTGGGTAAAGGTGTTATTAATGCATAATTCTTTAGCTTCTTTCCCCTTACATTGGAATTCTATTTTGGCAAACCTCTTGGGTTTTGTTGTCAGAGAGATAAAAGCTTGTGAGCACTACAGTAGAGTCTTGAGTGAATCTTGGTAAATTTAGAAGGCCAGGTTACTCTTCGTGGACAACCATCTTTTTTCTGCGAGCAAAGCTACAGTCCCTCTTCCCTGTTGTATAATACAAATACCTGTGGTTTTGCAAATAGTCCAACTGGCTCTCTCAGGGTTGGAAACTTTTAAAATGTGACCTTTTGTTTCCATCTGTGGTTATTGTGAAATTGCCAGTTAAGGGTTCAGATGTGACCTATGGTGTGAGAATAGCCAATTCACAGGTAGATTTAGTCTTAAGCAGTTGGCAATTTTATCAGCAGAAAGTCAGTCTAGGCCCTTGAAGGCTCAGAGTCACATCATTTGGTAGCTGGTACCACCGTCACTTCTAAAAATGAAATGCAATGTTATAGTGTTTTGAAAAGGCATTTGCTTAATTCAGGTATCTGCCGACATGCCTTTGTGTGACTTTGAGAGGGTGTGATAATTCACGGGTCTGAAATAGTTGGTGGGTATTTTCAGAAGTTAATCATCAGTGGCTTCAACCTTGGAAAAGTTGGAAAGCTACTAGTGTAAGTGGCAAACGTGATAGGCAGGATGTTCCAGATTTGCTGATGAGGTTTAATTAGTGACCTACAAAGAAAAGAGATCATTTTTTTTCCATTCCTTCTGCCACTCAGAATTCTGCTGGGTATTTCTGTCCCAAGTCGCAAGAAGAGGTTCGGATAGCTGGGCATGGTGGCAGGTGCCTGTAGTCCCAGCTATTTGGGAGGATGGGGCAGGAGGATCACTTCAGTCCAGGAATTTGAGGTTGATGTGAACTAGTCTGATACCATGGAATTCTAACCTGGGCAATGGAGTGAGATTTTCTCAAAAAAAAAAAAAAGGTACATTTGGGGGTAATAGGGCAGACTGTCTTTTTTGGCAGAGCCTCAATATTAAACCTTTAATGCATTTGAAAACTCTTTGTAACTTTACTTCTTCTCATGTCTGAGCAATATAAGTCTGAACAGTTGTTACTGGAAGCGGTACCAGCTGTGCATGTTCTAGGTACTTTAAAAAATGTCAAAAAGCAAAAAAAAAAAGAAAAAAAAAAAGAAAAAACCTCATTAAAAATTTTATCCACCCTTTTAGGAAAATAGATTATGAAATTTATTTTTATTTATTATATACTTTAAATAACTTTTTGTATTTCATCCATAGGTTTTTAAAAATATATTTTATTTTATTTAATACATGCTACTTCATCTTCTTCCCTACCTACTACCACAGATGTGTACTTGGTATATCTCTGTGCTCATGACTACTCAGATGTTAAGGGACATAGCACAAATAAATAAGTGTAGAGAAAACTAATTGCCCAGAAGGAAATGCTCCACTTGCATTGGTACCCTCTCCTCTACATGGATGAAGCCCACTTTCCTTCAACTGATTCTTTTCGTGGCACTTGGCTTTATTTATTTACTTATTTCATCACATTTCCTTCTTATTCTCCTGGTTGTGGTTTTGCCTTCCAATGAGGTCTGTTTGTTTACTTTTGGTTCTCAGCCTTTAAGACTCTTTCTTCACCATTCTGATGTCTTTCTCACCTGGAATGGGTTTGCTAGGCCACCCTGTTCACATAACATCTATAACTCTCTTCATGGTTCTATATCCGTGATCTCTTAAACCTGAGTGCCTCTTCTTCACATAGAGAAACTGAGGTTCAGATAGTTCAGGCTATTTCTCTGAAGTTATCAGTGGAAGAGGAGAATTGTACTCAGGTTTTCTGATTTCTGGGAGAAATTATTAACCAGTGCACATTGGCTATTAAATACAGGGCCCCTGGCCCAGCATCAGGGACGTTGTCTGGGAACAAGGCAAATCCCCAGGATCAGCACCTGCCTTTTATCAAGACCCCCGATGATTCACACACCCATTTAAGTTTGAGCAGCCCTGAACGAGACCCCTTTGTGCTGACGGAGCCCTCTCTGAAACAAATCGTGCAGCGCTGGTAAGTTTGCTCGTTGTGTTTGAGGTTTCTTCTGACTCCTAGCCACTCTGATTAAAGTATAAGGGAAGACAGCAGAACAAGCCGAGACTTTGTTTTCAGTATCTATCTGATCTCTATTCTGGAATTTAGATTTCAGATATGTTGCACTTTTAGGGAGTTTCAAGCAGCTAATGACAAAGCAAGTGGAACATTTCCTTCTAGGCAATTAGTTTTCTCTACACTTATTTATTTGTGGTTCGCTGACTCAATTTAGTATCTGCAAACTCATTGGTGACCGTGGAGGCACCGTAGCTTTAACATAGTATTTAGCTGACGTCTGTTTCTTTGAATTTCTCGTCTGTAATTTTTCCAAGCATAGAGTGAAATCTATCCAAGTGCTTCATGGGATATTTCAATATCCAAAATGATTTTTATTGTTTCCCCAAACTGTAATAAAAGAGGTGTTATCTCCTTCATTTCCTTGACTGGATTTTAAATTTAGAGGAGGACCAGCACACGCATTTGGCAGCAGAGGTGTAAAGCAAAATCTATTTGATATCAGAATGGAAATAAATCACTAGCACAGGAAATAGCTATGAATATTCTCTTGTAAGGAGAATGTGTTGGCAGATTTAACCACTATCATATCAGTTTGTGTATGAGGCACTCATTCCATCTTAGGATATCATAGGAGAAGAACAGAGTAAATGTGAAAAATAGGTGATAAAGCAATTTCTAGCTAGAGGAGAATAAAGAAATTAGAATAAACCTTGAAGGATCAAAAAAGACTTTTGAATGTTTTTGTCTTCTCTTTTTCATTTTTTTATTTCCAAATAAACAGCCTTTTGTTGATCAGGAAGGAATTGTAAGTTTAGTTGGGCTGGAATCCTGCTAATCCATGTGTATCACAGAGGTTTGAGATTGAATTTACTTTATGCTCCTGACTGTGTTTACACCAACTGGAAGCAGACTCTAAAATTTATGCTTTTCAAGAGGACATGTGGCAATGCAAAGATATTCTGCAAACTGGAAGCCTCTGGCCAACATGCATAGAACCCAGAATCAACATGGCCTTTGCTAAACACTGGCCTCAACGAGCTCATTCCCAGACACCCATCTTCTAAAAATGCCTAAGCATTAGAATAAATGGTAAAATTATGACCCCTTCCACTTACAATTAACCAGATCTACTGCTTCTATCTTTGATATAGCAGAGAGCCTAAGTATGACTAAAAGCCTCAGAAAGGTCACATATTCAGAATTGTGCAGAAAAAAGATCACCAAAAACCAGATGTAAAATATATCTTCTCCTTATTCACATAGAATTTTAATTCCTTTCACTACTCATAGGTGATTAGAAAGAGCATGAGAAAAATAAACAACCAGCACCATCATGCTTGGTCAAAAGGGGACAAGCAGTGACAGTTGATGTGGTTTCCTGCCCTCACCCCTGTGGCTCGTTACCAATATGTGTACCATGGAGAAGATAACAGGGACTCAGAAATGGCTTTAGACTCTGGCCATCAGCTGGACTGGCAGCTGTCTTCACACACATGTCTCTCCCCATGTTTTTATCCCACTCCTGAAGATTTATTGCCTGAATCTGTTCAAATTATTTAGCATTTCTCCATGATGATAAAGTATGTAACTTCGGGAAAGCAAGATAAAATACAGTTTATTTCCACTTTGCTATGTTGATGCATTTATCTTACCTGCAATTTAAAAATTCGTAAGCTGGTTTTGTTCACATATTAAAGAACAATGCACCAAATTATTTTTTATTTTGATGTTTTGATTTGAGGATACCAAAGCAAGCCCCAAATACTGCATGCTCTTGATTATGGTTTAATTTAAAGGCAGCTGTGAAATAGCTTTATACTAATTAGATTTTTTATATTAAATAAGAATGAACTGGAAATTGATGATTTACTTGACAGATATTGGACCTTGAAATTAAATAATTATTCTAAAACCAAAATAAGTAAATAAATAAAAATTCGTAAGTTGTAAGCAATAGCATGTTCTTGGACATCACTGGTGATGCTACTCTTAGCTCAGTCTTTATTGTCTAGGAGGTGTGTGTGGATTGGAGAGGAAAACTTAAAATTCTCTAGCTTCTGTGCTAAATATATATGCAGCTTCATGTTTGAAGTAGATGTTTGCTTTAGTACCTGAAGTGGTATTTCTGTTGAAAACTTAAGTCAAAAATTTGCAGAAATTCCCAGCAGACTACCAATGGTACACTTTCTATATTTTGCTTTGGAGATAGCTTAGAATATGTTTGTTTTATTACTCTAATTTCCTTCATTTTTCTAGAATTACCTGCTATTGACTCTTGAAAATTAAAGAAATACTGTAGTGTTTGCTTGAAATCATAGCTGCGTTGCAAAGCAATTCCATATGAGCCAGCAGTTCCAATGTACTTTAAAAAATTTTTTTTAAATTAACATGGGTGTAGAAATTGTTAGGTGACCTTGTTCTCACTTTCATGGTAAAGTTCAAGTTGTAGTTGAGCCCTTCCCCCAGGGGGCATGCTGAACACCCTCACATTGTACACATTAGGTGAGATCTTGCTAATTGTCCTCCCTCCTCCCCCTCCTCTTCCCTCCCCCTCACTAGACCACATTTGTGTTTTATCATTATTGTGGATATGCAATTATTTATATATTGGTTTCATATTAATTAGTAACGTATGTCAAGAGTGGAAAAAATATCCAATGTACTTTTAAGGTAAATGGCATTTTACAAGGCTTTAAGTTTTTATCTTTTACATATTATTTTTCCTTATCATGACTTTTATGTACTTTGATGCCTCTTTCTTGAAAGATAATTAATTGAAAATGATAGCATTATTAAACACGAGTGAGTCATTGGTATCCAGCATAGAAGTGTGGCTCCAGGTATGTCTGTAAAAGGTGTATGTGTAGAGTGGCCTATTTCCCTCCCACATGCCCTGCCATAGCTTAGGTTCTAACACTGGCCAGAGCAAGTGTCACACATCTCAAAATCCTGGATGTCTGTGAGAGAAATGTTACATGCTATGTTCACACGTGGTAGAGATGTTTAAAGACTGATTTCAGGTATGAAGCACAGATTACACAGATAGGATTTGTCCATGGTGTGTAGTAGCTCAGTGTTTCACTTTTCCCATTCATTCATTCAATTCATTCAGCAAATATATATATATTTTTTGGCAGTTTTTGGCTGGGGCCGAGTTTGAAGCTGCCACCTCTGGTACATGGGGCCGACGCCCTACTGCTTGAGCCACAGGCGCCGCCCCATTCAGCAAATATTAAATGCCCATTGTATACTTCTTTTTCTAGGCCCTGGAAATACAGCAGTGAACAAGAAAAAAAAAACAGCTCTTAGAGGGTTTACTTCTTAGAAGGGAAATCAGAGAAAAAGCACATAGAGATAGTGATGAGTGCTGGGAACACATCAGAACAGGTAAGGGAAAGGCGATGTGCTATTCTAGATAGTATGGTTGGGGAAAGCATGTTTGGGTGGTTGGTATTTGAGCAGCAATCTGAATAAAAATTGCACATGAGTTTTGGGTTTGGAAGAGCATTCTAGACATAGGGGAAAACAAGAAGACTTGGGAGAGACTCTGGAGGCAGGACTGAGTATGATGTCTTAGAACAGCATCACCCAGTAGAAAATAATGAGAGCCACTTATGGAAGTTGAGTTTTTAAAAGTAACTACCTCAAAAAAGTAAAAATAAAATAAAATCGAAAAGTTAAGAAACAATATAAATAGATTTTAATTATACATTTGATTGTATAAACATGATAGTAATGTAAAAATTATGAATGTAGTATTTTAAATAACTTTTTCCTACTAATTTTTTTCAAAATCAGGTATTTAATACCTAAAGCACACCTCAAATTGAAAACTAAATGTTTTGAAAAAATAATTGATCTGGATTTTGATCTCATGAGATTTATAATTGATCGAGTAGATTCACAGATCTATGCTGTACAAATATATTTTAGAGTTTCCTGATAATGAAACGAACACCTGTTTTTAAATTTAAATTGATGAATATTAAATAAAGTAAGAAATTAGTTACCTCAGTCTCACTACCCAGATGTCAGGCCCTTACTAGGCACATGTGGCTGGTGGCTCCTGTATTGTACACATCAAGGTCAGAGTGTCTGGAAAAGAACACGGTTGCTGGAGAGGTAGAACGGAGCCAGATGACAGATGACTTAGTGAGAGTTTGGATTTCATTTGGCTTGTGACAGAAAGTCATTGAAAGTTTGTGAGTGGGCGAGTGACCTGCTCTCAGTTGAGATTTACAGAGAGCCAGACCGGCTTTGGTAGAGCAGAGAGTGAAAGGACAGAGACCACCTGTCAGGAGACCATCGGGTAGTTCGTAAGAGATGAAGCTGGTGGTCTGGGTGGTTGTGTTGCAGGGGAAAAGCCGATGGTTGTAGAGGCAGAGCTGACAGTACTTGACCCTGCACTCTTTATAGGGAATGCAGCAAAAAGGAATGAGAGAAGGCTCTTAGGATTTTTCCTGAGTAACCCAAAGAATGATAGTGCCACCATTAAGATGGAAATGACCAATTTGGCGAAAATGTGATTTGGACAAATTAAGTTTAATTTACCTATTAGACTTCCCCCTGGATAGCTGAGTTTGGAATTCAGGGTAAAGGTTAAGGATGGAGGCATAAATTTGGGGGTTAGAATATAGATGGTATTTAAAGCCATCTGAATGAGATCTTCTTGGCCTCTAGAGTAGAAAAGAAATGTGAGAAGTGAGTCCTGGGACACTCCAAAGTCTAGATGTTGGGAAGAAGCCAGCAAAGGATACTAAGATGGAGTGGCCAGTGAAGTAGGAGGGTAACAAGGAAAGAGTGTGATAGCTTAAAACTAAGGCTATAGATCAGCCTTGGCAAGAAAAATGTGCACTCAAGAGAGACTGAGAAGAGAACTCACTAAAGGAACTTCTGCGATGGTGAGATCAGGGTATGGGGAGAACCAAGGAAGCAGTCCAGTCACTCAAAAGGTTGAAATGGGGTTATCACAGTTAAGTTTCAAGGGGCAAGAGGAGAGAGAGAGAAAGAGAAAGAGAGAGAGAGAGAGAGAGCATGCATTAGGTAGCATGGGGAGAGGTCATATAACAGGAAGTATGGTTTTGGGTTGAAGGACACCAATCCATAGCCCTACAGGAAGTGAGCAGGAGAATGCAAAATCCAACCTTCCTTTTTTTCTATCTTTTAATTTAGCCACTAGCTAAATTCAACTCGAAGTTAGAGTGTAAGGGAGCCTATTGACTTGGTCTGCCCTGGTCCATCTCCCAGAGCACTGGCTGAGATGAAGAAAGGTAAATAAGGATCTGGAACAGCAAATATCTGTGGCAGATTTTCAGATCACCAAGAAAGAAAGCCAATAATAGGATAATAAAGGAGAATTATAGGAAACAGAATCCACTCCTAAATTTGTTTTTCGCTTATGTTTTCATTGAGAGAGACATACCTAACAAGAGAAAAAGTTTCCAACTGGAGAATCTGGAATCATTTTCGACATGTTTACATTTATTTTTCTTTTCTGTCTTTTCTATAATCTTCTTCCTCTACACACTCCAGTTGGCTTTTCACAGTCTTTTCCTTCTTCTAGCCACTTCTCTTTTTTTCTTCTTTAACTTTTTTCTGGGTGGCACCTGTGGCTCAGTGGGTAGCGTGCTGGCCCCATATACCTAGGGTAGCGGGTTCGAAGCCAGCCCCAATCAGCTAAAAGCAACAGTGGCAACTGCAACAAAAGGCATTGTGGCAGGCGCCTATCGTCCCAGCTACTTGGGAGGCTGAGGCAAAAGAATTGCTTAAGCCCAAGAGTTGGAGGTTGCTATAAGCTGTGACACCACAGCACTCTACTGAGGGCAACAGAGTGAGACTCTGTCTCAAAAACAACCCCCCCAAAAAAACAAAACTTTTCCCCCCACTCAGTCCTAAACAGTTTAGTCTTTCCCCCTGTTTGTTTATTTAAACTTGATCCGTGGAAAGTACTGAGAATAGTTTGGAAACAAAATAATGTTTAAATATCATTCATATCAATTTAGGCTATGGAGGAAAAGAATCAGTATCAAAAAATATATGTGGGTTACGAGTATCACTAATATATTTGTATTTTAGAACAATAAGTGTTCCCTTCCTAAAAGAGGGAATGGCTTATTTGACAAGCATACTTTGAGACTGGAGTACTCTAAATTTATTATTTTGGATGATCTAGGGCGGTGTTTCTCAAATGTGAACCAGGATTAGAGTCACTTGAAGGACCTTCTAAAATATAAGTTAGGGCATTCCACCCCCAGTGTGTCTGATTCGGTATGTGCAATTCTAGAAAGTTTCCAGGTGCTACTGCTGCTGCTGGTTTGGGAAGAACCACTGATATATTGAGATAGGAAATGACAGTAGACCTTGAAATGGGATTAGGAGAGGGGAAAGTAAACAAAGGTAGAATGAGTAGATGCCAGAAGAGGGAAGCTGCAGAATGGTGCTCTTGTGATAAATTCTGTGCTACTCAGAGGCAGCCTTGTGACCACTCAGTGAGGTGGGGTGGACAGTGTCATACACAGAAAAGACTCCCGCATCATGGGTACATCCCAACGACTGGCATCTCAGGGGAGAAAAAGTCCCAAGGGAAGTGTATTCCACATGCCTATTACGTGTTCGCACTTCCCATTGCCCACTCTATATGTCTATTTGGATACTTCATAGGAAATTTAAACTCAGCCTATCCAAAAGTGTAATTATCACTTCCCCTTCACGCCCACACCTGCTTTCTCGTCTTTAGTTGCTACCTATGTCAGTGACCCCCCTAAAAATATCACCATGCCAAGAATGTGGAAATCATCCCCTCCAACATTCCTTTGAATTTGTCTTCTTGTATAACTTGCAAATCCATTTTCTGCCTTCCTCCTCCCCTACTTACTAACACTGTCTTGGGTCAAGTACTCTCTCCTGGAAATGAGCTCCTGTCCCTAATTCATTAACTGTTGAATTTGTTATCCATGCTTTCGGGAGTCAGTTTCAAATTGAGCTCTCATCTCCTTACTCTTTCTAACTCTTTCCTGTGAGGGTTCACCTGGTGCACACAGCCTTGATGTGGCTCCTGACAGGTGTCATGTCAATAGCCTGCCCCTCACCCCTCTTCTGTTTCTCGGGGCCCTTACCCAAACTTATTTTTTAACAACAAAAATTATCTGTGCCTCTCCAAGCACACCACACCTTTGCACGCCTGTGTGATTTGCTTGGACTGTCTACCTTCTACTCTCTTATTTCTATGTCTTTCCTTTCCAAGCCCCATTCAAGTTCACTTCCTTGGGCAAATCTTCCCAAAGATTAAAATAGCATATTCCCTCTCCTATGCTCCCTCTGGTCCTTGGGCAAACTTTTATTTTTGTTCTTCATATATGCATGGCTATTATTACTAGCTTGTATGTCTGTAACAATTTCATAGGAAATGTGCTGCTGGAAGGGTAAGGCTGAGGTCTCTTAATCTATATGTCTTTAGAGCCTGACAACCTGGTAATGTTTGAGTTGTGGAATTATTTCAAGACACTGGGAAAACTAGTTCTAGGTTTGGATTAAAGTAAGAATGAACTGGGAACAAAGAAGAAAATGAAGGCTTAGGCAATCCGATCTGGTATGAACTATGCCAAGCTCAACAGATGGCCTAAATCTGTGTGGAAAAGACCCTGACAGAGGCTAAACCATCCAGGAAACTTCCTGCTTGAAGGATGCTTTTTAATAACTCTCATTATACTTTATTCTGCTTCCATCCGACTGAGCAGCACCATATTATATATTCTTTACTTGGACTGGGTAAGTCTGTCAGCTGTCTTTTGTACACCTGAGGTCATGTACACAACTTTTTAAAAATACCATTTTCCAAGGACTGTACTAAGCTCTTGACTTGGCCCATATCACTTCATTTAATCCTCCCAACAACTATGACACTTCCCAGAGGCAGCAAACCTCTCTGATCAATAGAGAAAACTTGGGCCAGGTTGCCAAGTCCATGGACAAGTTAACTTAACATCTTTGGATTTCAGGTTTTGCCTTTTCAAAATGAGGCAATAAATAGGATTCTTATGAGCGTTGCCAAGTCAATATTTATAATGTATTTAAGACTGCCTGGAACATACCAAGCCCTAGAATGGTAAATGAATTGTATCATTTCCCCTCCCTGATTTGTCTGTCTGATTCTTTATTGTTCTTTCACCAAACCAAGTGTCTCCCCGAGCTACTCTCTTTGGTGATGAATTTTGCAGTTTTTCTGAAAATAAGAGATAGAATACTGGAAGAACTGGGGTTATTTCTGGGTCTGCCACTAGGGCCAATGTCATCTTGGTCCCATAATTAACCTCTCTTTTCCTGAGACCAGTCTTAATTTTGGGAGACTTCTCAAAGGTCTAATAGACAGATGTCGTCTCTCTGTTCATATCAGCTGAAGGAGGGTGTGGCATGTCATGTGAGACATGGACTAGTAGTAATGACCAATGTACCGGCCACACCTGGCTCTGACTTCAAATCACTCTGACAACTAATTCATAGGAGGCCTGTACCCAGCACCACTGTATGACTCTTCTAGGCTAAAGTTCCCCTCATGTCTCACCTAACGCTCCTTTACCAAATATAAAGAAGCATAGACAGTAAAGGTCTGGAATCCATTTGCAGTCTGGAATTCTTCAATCATCTCCCTTTTATGATTAAAACACAGTCAAGTATTACATGACACACAAACCAGTAAGAGCACATGTTACGCTGTGGCTTTCATCTGTATGCACTTGACTCCCTGGAGCTCAGCAAAGTCTACATTCCCTTCCTTTCCCCTCCACTCCTATTCCACCTATTCCACCTTCCCCTTGCTTAAAGTATCATCTCGGAACTGTAAATGACTCAAAGTGTTATCTCTGGGAGTTCCCTTTTGCTAATCCTACTTTTGCACAAAGAAATTTGGAAAACAATTGAACCCTTTTTAATCATTTCCAGTGATTGCCTAATATTTATTTTTTAAATCTACTGTAATTTTGACAACTGGTCAATACTCCCGTAATATAAGTAATCTGAAATTTGAAAACTATTATCTTGACAAATTAAGTGTTCTTTTGAACACAGGAAGTGGGACTTAATTTCATTTATCATGTTAGATTCTTCCTTTGACTGTAAAGATCGCTTTAAATCATTTCGCAGCAGTATGTACTTGTGTGAATCTTTCCATTGAAATGATATTACAGTAGAAAGGAAAAGGTCGGAGTCCAGAAGGAGAACAGCAGGGAAATATTAAGAAATGTTTAGACAAGATCTATGGAGATAACAGGTTTTAATTCTGAACATATTTAACAGTGAGTTTCCAAAAAAGTCTGTCACCCATTTTGATGATTACAATATAGTTACAAATAAATCACAGTTGAATCCATAAATGCAAATTATTTATTGTAAAGAAATGAACACAGCAATATGTTTTCTGTGCCTTTCTAATTAGAGTTTAGATCAATTTGTCTTTATGACGATATGCCTAGTTGAATTTTTAAAAATATATTATGACATGTTATTGGAGCCAACTAGCTGAAACACAAGGTTCCCGAGGCTCCACATGCATTATTTATCCATTTATACTAATCAACCTTCATATTCCACATGTCCCCTGCTCAGACTTGAATGGGATCTCAGAAGCACAACCTGTTTTAAAATTATGACACAACAACTTCTTATGACAGAGAAGAGTGCCATAAAAATGTATCCATTCCCCCCTCCCCCTGCAAGAAGACAAACGATAAGGTTCTTTTTTTTTTTTTTTTTTTTTTTTAAATAAAGACAAGGCATTCCTTTTTCTTTCTTAGAAGAAAAATTATTCTTACAAAAAAGCAATTCAAAGATCAAAAACCATAAAAAATAGAAAGAAAAATTGATTTAGGGGTGCGAGATGGGATTGAGTTGTAATGTGAAAGTTGGACTTTTCCTACTGAAAGGCAGAACCAATTGATTTACGATCACTGCAGCTGAGCTGGCTTCCTCCTCCTCCCCCTCCTCCTCGTCTTCCTCCTTCTCCTGTCCTCCCTCTAGCCTTGGGGAAGGGAGTGTAGCTACCAGTGACAAGTCTCTTGATTTGCCACACTGTCTCTTAATTATCAGTGCCAGGGATCAGGCAGTGGCATTTTCTAACTTCAAAGGCTTCGACACCCCAAGCAACATGAAGGGGATGCAGAGTGACAACAATATGGTATCGCCGTAATTTTAGGAGTGTCAACTCATTTTTATTTGTGGCACATCAAAGTGAAAATGAGCACGAGAGGAAGCTTTTCCTCTTTGTTATTCTCTTAAGTGAAAGCGATGTCTTCCAGGGCAAGGGCCAGGCCAGAGAACTTAACAAAATACATATTTTTAAATGTAATATTTCTCATACTTAAAGAATTTTGACAAAAATAGCTACCAATGACAAACTGAACAACAAAGCAGTGTGCTTATAAAGAAAAACGACTAGAGATGCCAGGAGAATATCTGGAGCGATGTAAGTATTGCTGAGTACCAGTGAGGTACAGCAAAGTGAAAGTAATAATAATACTAACATTAGTAACAGTGACAGCAGCAGCAGCTAATATTTATTGAGTATTTACAAGTTGCCAGACATTGTTTCAATCATTCTTATACATGAGGAAACTGAGGTTCAGAGAGAACAAAGAATCTGCCTAATATTGTAGTGTATGGTGTGGAGTTTAAATTCTAAACCCAGCCAGTAGACAGAGCCCATTCCCGTGAGTTGTAATAGTTCAGTGGAGTAGCCTCCTCTCTAATAGGAGTTAGGTTCTGAATTCAGTACATTGGGAAAACATCAAGAATAGTCAAAATTACCCACTAGGCACCCTTAACCTGGTTGTAAAATACAGCTCACTTTTATCTGCTGGAAGCTGGGAGTGAGGGCTTCCGGTGACACAAACGCTATTGTCTGTGCTCGACTCCTCTGCTTGAATGCCTGATTTAACCCCACAGCAACTCTGTGTGCTTGGAAGTATTTCAATTGTTTTTAGAGTAAATCGACCTTCAAGGATGTTAAGTAGTTTGTCCAAAGTCACACTCAATTTTAAGGGTATGCTAGAAAAAATTTGCCCCTGCTGTATTTGTCAGGTGGTGATCATTCCTCCATTGGCAAAAAAGATGACCTTGATAAATTGCTATCAGGAGAGTGTGTACCACCAGGATTGGCCCTTGATTCTCGAGGGATATCTTGTATGTACCAAAAAGGAGAGGGGATAAAGGCAGGACATGTTCAGCAAGATATTTCTATCTTGTCCTGTGTTGTGATAAATTACATGCTGGTTGCATCCAATATTTCTGTTTGGGAAGAGAGGACACCCACCTCTTATCATCTAAATTGAAAAAAGAGTAGATGTTTTTGGATGTCACCACTGCCAGTCTCCGCTGGAATAAAAGGAGTCTGTTTCCAATGACCCCAGGCAAGTGATGGGCCCTGGAACTTGACAGGTTTTTCTTTCTGCTTCTCGTAACAGAGGGCCAGGGAGAGCTACTGAGACAAAAAGAAAGAAACCTCCCAAGCTGAAGACTGAGAAACCTATGCAGATAACATCTGCTTATTTCTTAACACTCTCTTAGAAAATTAAAAGGACTTGGCAGAAAGATGCTTTTGACTGATGGAGTAGCTCAGAGGGACAGTAGGAGATAGATTAACACAATGAAAGACCAATCAACGACGAGCCAGGGGACCCAGATACTTAGTGGGCAACATCCTCCTTTTTGTTGGAAATAATTAAGTGGTTCTTCTTAGCAGGCCATGAGTGAAATATTCGCAGCCCCAGCAGTGACCTATATAGACCTCTATTCTTCCAGAACTCCTTCCCAGCAATTCCATAAGTGCTTAGTTCCAATAAAATCCTTCTTTTGTCTGCTCAAAATACCTACGTAGTTTTCCTGACTACCCTTGACTGATACAAACAGCAAATGTGGTGCCAGGCCTTACAACCCCTACCTTGTAGAAAATCCGGAAGTAATATTCCAACATGCTGAGGTTGCTGAGACAGTAGGGCAACTGATTCACAGATGAGGTCATTGAGCCACTCCCCCAGCTCCAGGCTACATTAAATTGTTTTTCGCTGCCTTTTAGGTAAGGAAAAGGAAAATATTATGTCAACCACATCAGTCATGTTCTCTCTTTTTTTTTTTTTTTGAGACAGAGTCTTACTATGTTGCCTTCAGGAGAGTGCCTTGGCGTCACAGCTCACAGCAACATCAAACTTCTGGGCTTAAGTGATTCTCTTGCCTCAGCCTCCCAAGTAGCTGGGATACAGGTGCCTGCCACATGCCCGGCTATTTTTTTTGTTACATTTGTCATTGTTGTTTAGCTGGCCCAGGCTAGGTTCCAACTTGCCAGCTTCAGTGTATGTAGCTGGCACCCTGACCACTGTACTACAGGCGCTGAGCCCAGTCATCTTCTCTTATTTGTAGCCAAAACATTTCTAATTTTTTCACTAAGTTTCACAGCTGAAAAAAATGGGGCTACAGGAGAGTTTATTATGTATAACATCTGCAGACTGCTTGGCCTATAGTAACCACTTGTGTCTTGGCCGATTCATACTGAATCGTTTTATTAGTCTTTGAGTGGAAAATAAGATATATCGCTTCCTTTGAATGAAGAGGAGAATTTATGTCAGTAGAAAATGCTTTTCCAAATTTAAGCCTGGATATTTAGTTAAATAAGTTAATGCCAAGTAATGATATTTCTGGAGGATTCCTTTCTATTGCATTGATAATTGGTGGACATGCTTCCTAGTTACATAGAAATCCACGTGCAAAGTGTGAACCAAATCATAAAGACATAAGGAAGAGATTGGGCTTTAGATTCCCCTATGTAACATAAAGAGAAACAAACTTTAATGTTATGGTATAACTTTCTCTGCTAATGGAATATTCTATAAATATTTCTTATTTTATAATAACTTATCTTAAATATGATGACCACTTATAAATGCTCTGCTGGAAATAAAAAAAGAAAATGTTGATTAAATCTTGTCAACAGAGGATAACCAGGAGGTCATTACAGCCCTTACTGTTTTCTGAAACCAAGAGTATAATCAGTGCTTTGGTTGGGAAAACCTATTTTCCTCACCCAGTGGTTTTACATGCTCAGTGTCTTTAATATGGAAAGGTGTTTGGCTTGTCCAACTCCTCTAGCTCTGTTCATAAATCAAAATAATCATTATCAGCAGAACAAACAAGAGAGAAATACGATAAAACATGAGTGAGAATATTTCGAAAGATATAATGCTAATGAAAAACATCAAACTATTATTTTAATTTTTTTCAAAGTAATTTATTTGCTCAGTCAGAATCTTTCCAGACTTGTTTCACTTGTGGATCCTTAAGAATGACACAGGTCTATTAACATTTTGGCTGTGAATACTTACAATTACCTACATTTTTGAATCAAGCTTTCTCTTGTTTGAGGTCTATAAAAATAAAATTGTTTTATTCAGTACCATCACCGGGACTTCATAATTATCTTAGCATTCTTTCTGTGGAGTAATCCATAATTTCTTCAAAAAGTTGAGGCTTTTAAAACATGATTTAAATGTCTGCTAATAGCAATATAAAATGTATTTAAATGGCTCTCTTTTTTATTCTTATCACCTTGAACAATATTCTGGTGGCAGTGTACTGACACCAAATTGACAAACCACAGCAAAATTGCTCATACACTGAGCCTGGGAGAAAAACTGGCTGACTGACAGGTGGGACTAATCAGTCCACAGGTAAAAATCAAGATTGGATTTGATGAGGGGATTTCTTGATCCGTGGTGGATTCAATCCTCTTTTCAATATACTGAAAGCCATTTTTGCCAAGTTTGATTTTCATTATTCCCCAACCCTCGCTCTGTCAGTGTTCTGCAAGGGGACGTCTACCCATGGCTTTTCCCAATTCTTCTGCTAACCAAATAGCCCGAGGAAAAGATTCAGAGTTAACAAAGGGGTTGGGAGAAAATTAAATGCCTGGTCCCCTGTGAAATCTATTTTGGAGATCTGTTTTTAGTTATGCTATCAGTAAGTTGCAAAAAATTAAAATGAAAGCTATACAGTGAGGTGGCACTGAGACACTTACATGCAATTTACGACACTGACATCTTTGATTTTGGCCAGTTCTTGTCTTATCAACAAAGGTAAGGAGAAATGATTATTTTAATGTTCAAATTAATTTTATTATGTTGAAAATCATTATGTTTCTGCACAGATAACATCTTTATTCTCTTGATCAGAAATTCTCAGCAAAGGGGCATTTCCTGAATACTAAAATAGGTCTTTGCTTCTTTAAGGGGTTTGGATAAGTTGAGTGCATTTTGATAAAACATTCCCCACAAAATCTTCATGTATTTCTGTCTTTTCTTTTCTCTTCTTCTCAGTGCAAATTTTGGAGGCTTTAAAACTTGGTTGCCTGGAGAGTTACACCGGTGTTCAGGTCCAGGGTGCTTTGTTGATGATGCACAATCATCAGGTTTGGGCGAGTTGAGGAAGGAGTAGGGATTGTGCCCCTCAGTGAATTCAGGGTAGGGAGAAGAGTTAAAGGTACAACATCTTTGCATCACTGAACAACATTCAGAAGTTTAGAGCTGTGAGGGACTTACTGCATCTCTGTTCCTAATATTAACTTACTTTAAAACAATGAGAGTAGGCCAGAAGCAATGGTTCACACCTGTAATCCTGGTTCAGGGGTGGAGCAGGCAGAGGTGAGAAGCCAGAGAGGACACACGGGGTGTGCGTGAGGACACAGAATTGGGTAGGATTTTGTGCTTGTCAAGGCCTCTGAGGGAAGCCTTTGAAGGGCTTCAAGTAGTTGAGGATAAGATCCAAAGATGAGAACTAGATTTAGAAAGAGCCTTTCTGCTTCCTGGAATGAAAACAGGTAGGGAGTAGACAGGACAGAAGGAGTGCATGAGGATGGCCCCTGAAACCCAGCCAAGAGGTGATGACAGCTTCGATCATGGAAAGGGTGGGACTTGGTGGAACTGAGAACATATTTTGAAGGTAGGAGCTAGCAGGATTAGCAGAAAGATTGAATGTGTGTTAAAAAGAGGGAAGTTAGAGTGACTCCAAGCTTTTTGGCCTGAGAAACTGGGAAGAATGCATTTCCACCAAGACGGGAGGGAGTTTAGGAAAAGCAAGTTTGGAGGGAGGAGCATGAAGTGTGTATATTCTGATTAAGTCAGAAATGCCTCCTGAGTAGGGTGGCCATACAGGTTGGTTGGCCTAGGACAGTCTTGGTTTACCTGTTGTCATGTTACAACTACTGATATCTTATTGATATCAAAAATGCTCTTGCTGGGATGACATGTCATGATCACCTTGCTATTGGACACACTGCTGGGGAAGTCAAGGACCAGAAGAGTGCAGAGTTCCCAGAGAGGGTGCCAGGCACAGAGCTTGGGATGAGGAAAAAGCACAAGAGATGGAAAGAGTAGACAATGGTGGAGGTGGAAAACCAGCCGAAAAGGAGGCATGGCATGCAGTGTCAGATGTTAAGCTGGGCCAGACAAGATGACAACTATGCACGGGGCTCTGAATTTGGCTCTGCAGCAGGTAACTGTAGGCTCTTAGTTTCTGGAGAGAGATGGAACCAAAGGGCTGACTAGAAAGCTGCTGCTTTGTGTTTAGACATTTTTGTTCCCCTGTGGCAGAAGAAGATTGAGTGGCCAGGTGTGGTGGTTCACGCCTATAATCCCAGCACTCTGGGAGGCCAAGGAGAGTAGATTGCCTGAGCTCAGGAGTTTGAGACCTGCCTAAGCAATAACGAGACCCTAGTGCTGTGGTGGACACGTATAAGTTCCAGCTACTTGAGAGGCTGAGGCAAGGGGATCACGTGAATGCAAGAGTTTGAGGTTGCTGTAAGTTGTGACACCACAGTACTCTACCCTGGGGTGACAGAGTGAGACTTTGTCTCAAAATAAATAAAAAGAAAAGAAAAAATAAATTCATCATCTTCACTTTATTTATTTATTTATTTTAGTTTGAATTAACACAAACGTATATACAATTAGGTATATACAGTCTGTGAGATAGAAGAACAACTCTGGTCCACACGAGAAAAAAAGATGCAATTAAATTCAAGAATGGGGAAGCGGAAAGGGGTTTGTTAAGCTCCCACCTATTGGGTATAATGTGAGAGTAGGGCACATCTGCTAGGTGAGGACTCAACCACTGCTCAGACTTTACCTTACAAATGCTTTCTTTATTTTTGATCCCATAAATAATACTCATTGCTGACCCAAGTAGTGCCTTAGAAACATATCTTTCATTTGTTCTTGTTGGAAAAAACAAACAAACAGACAAAAAACTTCCCTGCAGTTAAGAAATTACTTTTTAATTTTTTGCCTTATTTTCTATGTACTTTTAGACCTCTATCACATGCCCATCAATGAGATGTTTAAAATATTTAGACACATAATTCTCATTTCCCTCTAGAGATTTTGCTCTAGAAGTTTGTCAGTTTGTACAGTTTGGGGAGGGATAGGAAATAGATGCATATTTAGCAGCTAACTGATATTTGGTCCAAAACCTATCCTACCTTTCCAGCAAAAGAAAGAAAAAGGGGGAAAAAAAGGAAAGCCTATTTTATCTACATCTTTGAATCAGATAAAAATTGCATTATGAGTTACCAATCAAATTTATGCCTCTGTATCCTATATGTTTTCAATGTTTCCCTTGAGAGAAAAACAAATACCTAAGTCAGATCAATATCTTTAAAGCCAATTTTGAAATAAATTGAAAGTGAAAAGAAAATATGAGTGAATTATATTTTTGTCTTAAAAACATTCAATATTTCTTGAAACTTGATCAATTATGTTAGGAGAAGCTAGTGCTCCTGAATGTCAAGAGGCAAGCCTCTTGCTGCCTGTTCACCTGCTCTGCTCTCGCTCTGACTTCCCTAATGGCAGCAGATTAGGCTGAGAGCAGTTTTCTGTGAGCAGCTCTGCCATTTCCTCCCAGAAGAAGAGCAGAGTGTTGGGATGCACATGTTACATCTCGGATGATGGAACGGCCTGTCTCCCAAGAGAGCTGGCAGGGCTTCTGATGAGTCAGATCAGAGCTTTTGGGGCCATTTACATGACAGTGGTTAAACACAGGGCTGGAACCCATCTGCCAGTGTCTCAGTCTCTGCTTCTCCACTGAGTATTTTTCTATTCTTGGGTGGGATACTCAACCCTGGGCATTGATCATCTCTTGGGCAAAATGGGTATAATAATAGTATCTGCCTCATCTGAATGTGTGATGATTAAATGAATTAAAGCAGGCAAAATGATTTGAAGATGGTCTGGTGTATTTTATTTGCAATTTTTATTTTATTTCCCCTCCCTTTTTGTGTATTTAGAGTTTCAGTAATTGTTTACTGTATGGATGCCTACTTTGACAGTCTGTTCTAATCCTTCCCCAGATGTGACCTCTTTGATGAATTTAGTATATGTCCTCTTAGAATAACTGTATGTAAAATATTGAATTAATTAAATAGTTACTTGACCCTTTGTATATGTAGGTTCCACAGGGCCAACTGTAGTACGTGAATATCCATGGATTCTGGTATTGGGAGAGTCCTGAACCAATCCCCAATGGATATACTATGTAAAATAAATATATATTTAAATATCTATGTCTAAAACAAAAGCTGAAATTTCACCAGTTGACATATTACTAAGCTTTTGGGAAAAAAATTAATTTTCCGTGATATTTATCCACTTTTCCCTTAGAATAGCCTTAAATATTCTCACAAGAATTCCAAATGATATGCACAAAAATCACTTTCCGGCTTCACACGTACTTTGTTTTATTGCACTTTGCTTCGTTGTATTTCACAGATAATGCATGTTTTACAAACTGAAGGTTCACAGCAATCCTGCCTCGAGCAAGCCTTTGACGCGGTTTTTTCTAACAGCATGTGCTCACTGCAAGTCTTTGATTCGCATTTTTGTAATGTTCAAGATATTTAAAACTTTCTCATTATTATATCTGTTATGGTAATCTGTGACCAGTGATCTTTGAAGTTACTATTGTAATTGTTTTGAAGTTTCACAAGCTGCATCAATATAAGATGGCAGATTTAACTGCTTGCTGTGTCTGTTCCCACCTATTCCCAGCTTCCCTCCTCAGACCTCTCTGTCCCCTGAGATGCAGTATTATTTATTCAAATTAGGCCAGTTTATAACTCTACAATGGTCTCTAAGTGTACAGTAAAAAAGAAAGTCCCATATATCCCACTTTAAGCTAAAAACTAGAAATGTTTAAGTTTAGTGAGGAAGGCACATTAAAAGATGAAGAGGGCCAAAATCTAGGTCTTTTGTGCAAAACCGCCAAGTTGTGAATGCAAAGAAAAATGTCTTGAAGAAAATTAAAAGTGCTACTCCAGTGAACACACAAATGATTAAGAAAAGCAAAATAAACAGACAAACTCCCCCAAAACTCTTACTGCTGAGATGATGAAAGCTTTATTTAGTAGTTAGGATGTAAGATCAAACTAGCTGCAACATTTCCTTAATCCAAGGCCTAATATGAGCAAGGTCCTAACTTTCTTCAATTCTGTGAAGGCTGAAAAAGGTGGTAGCAGGAGAGTTTGAAGTTAGTAGAGATTAGGTCAAGAGGTTTAAGGACAGAAGCCATCTCCATAACTTACAAGTGAATGGTGAAGCATCAAGAGCTGATGTAGAAGCTGCAGCCAAGTTATCTAGAAGATCTAGCTAAGATCATTGGTGATGGCAGCTACGCTAAGCATCAGCTTTGCAAGATAGACAAAATAGCCTTCTACTGGAAAAAGACTCCATCTAGAAATTTCATGGAAAGAAAAATGAAGTCAATGCCTGTCTTCAAGCTTCAAAGGACAGGTTGACTCTTTCTAGGGGCTAATGCAGCTGGTGACATTGAGTTAAAGTCAATTCTCATTTGGCTGAAATCCTAGGGCCCTTAAGAATTTTGCTAAAGCTACTTTGCCTGTTCTTTAGAAATGAAACAAAGACTGGATGACAGCATATCTGTTTGCAGTATGGTTTGCTGAATATTTTAAACCCACTGTTGAGTCCTGCTACTCTGAAAAAAAGATTTCTTCCAAAATATTACTGCTCCCTGGCAAAGTACTTGGTCACTCAAGACCTTTGATGGAGATACATGAGATTAATATTTTCATGCCCGCTAAAACAAGATCCATTCTACAGCCTATGCGTCAAGGAGTATTTTTGATTTTCAAGTCTTGTTATTTAAGAAAAATATTTTGTAAGCCTATAGTTGCCACGTACAGTGATTCCTCTGACACACTTGGTCAAAGTAAATTGTAAATCTTCTGGGCAAAATTCTCTGTCCTGGATCCCATTAAGAATATTCTTGATTCATAGAAAGAGGTCAAACTCTCAACAATAAGAGTTTAGAAGAAGTTGGTGCCAAACTTCATGGACAAGTTTGTGGAGGAAGAAATTATAGAAGTGGTAGAAGTGGTTCTCTCTATAATAAGAGAACTAGAATTAGAGGTGGAGCCTGAAGATGTAGCCAAATTGCTGAAATCTCATTACAAAATTTTAATGGATGAAAAGTTGCTTTTTATGGATGAGCAAAGAAAGTTGTTTCTTGAGATGGATGCTATTCCTGGTGAAGAGGCTGTGAACACTGGTAAAATGACAGCAAAAAATTTAGAATATTACATAAACTTAGTTGATAAGGAATCAGCAGGCTATGAGAGGACTGAGTCTAATCTTGAAGGAAATTGTGCTGTGGGTAAAATGCTATCAAACTGCATTGCATGCTACAGAGAGATCTTTTGTGAAAGGAAGATTTAATCAATGCAGCAGACTTCATTGCTGTCTTATTTTAGGAAATTTCCATAGCCACCGTGGCCCTCAGGAGCCACCACCAGCTGGATCAGTTAGCAGCCATCAACACTGAGGTAAGACTCTTCATTAGCAAATGGGTTATGACTTCCTGAAGTCTCAGAAGATCACTGGCATTTTTTAGCAATGAGGTATTTTTAAATTTAGGTATGTTCATCGTTTTTTAGACATAATACTATTGAACATTTAGTAGACTAATAGATTATAGTGTAAACATAACTTTATATGCACTAGGAAATCGAACACTCTTTGTGACTTGTTTTATTACTATATTCCCTTTATCTGAAACTGAATTATCAATATCCCCTAGGTATGCCTATATGTGGAAAATACATAATTTTCTGGTATGTAGTTGTTTTATTTTCTCATTACAATTGATATAATACTATATATGTTGTCTGTCAGACGTGTTTTTGCTCAACAATTTGTTTTTGAGATTTATCCAAGTTGATTTGTGTATATTTGATTCATTACTCATGACTTCTGAATACCATTCCAGTGAAAAAATATACCTCATTCGATGCATTGGCAAGGATTCTAGATTCTCCTGTTGCTTCTTGACTTCAGAAGCCTACATAGGGTGTCTGCATCATGCACCTGGAGAGGTTAGTCCCTAAAACAGAGTTTTCCAGTCCTTTTAGCAGATTTCCTATTCTCTGCTGTGCTTCTTCCTCCTTTGCCTGACTGAGCAAGATGCACTTGAACTAGTACTAGCAGACTCTCATCTCCTGCTTACTAATTGATTAGATTAGCAGAGGTCAAGAAAGACGTCCTGTGCATCACACCTTACAAATGCCACGGGGCATCCTGGTGCCTACTCACTATTAATACCAGGGAAGGCAGGTGTGGTCCTAAGAGGAGGTAGAATGCGTTGCTGCAGATGGATTTCTCCCCCTTTCACTGTCTCTAGCCCAGTTAAGAACGTCTGAAATCAGACACCAAGAAATTGTTCAGGGCATGTTTTGAGCAGCTTAACTGAATCATAAAAGATAAATAACAGTCATCTGAACTGCCAGAATGGTTGTGAGCAATAGCTAATTAAATAGATTGTGCAGCTCTTTGTGTTTGCCAAGTGCCCTGCCAGAGGGACAGAGTTTTAGAGGTTGGCATCAGGTCAGCACAAAAGCTCCTTCTCAAGAAAACAGACTTCATCTTTCAATTCGTAATGCCATAAAATGTCTAATTTGAGGATTTGTGAAGAGATGCACAATCTGTTGCTTCATACAGTCCATGGCTGGAAATTATGGGGCCCATCTGCTCACGGGGGAATGATTTGAGTGTGTCTTCTCTTGAGTATTTTCATTTCAGGTGTAGGTGTTGAGAAAAATCAGTTACTAAAATTAATCCTATTGAGACACAATATGTAAACTCAAAAGTCAAGCTGCATGATTAGGTCACACTGACCTGTAATTCAACCCAGCAGGCTCTGTGGAAGGTTCCCGTGGGCATAAATATTCAAGACAGAATTCCAGGCCCACCTCACTCCATGGCCAAAGAGTGGAGTGGGCCGATGGAGCCCAGATCACGGGCTGTTTGCTGGTGGAGTGAGGCTCTCCTCTCGTTTTCTCTGGTCGGCCTCAGCCTTTTGCTTTATGCAATCCTGAACGTGTGAGAGGCTGTGCACCGTGACAAAGTGCTTTTGTGCACGGTGGTTTGAATTCATCCAGGAAACCTCCAGGGTCTATGGAAAGGGAGAAAACAAGGTTGATTCTCCTGGGCAATACATGTTTTTTCTAGTAGCTGGGGAATATGTTAAGCAGCTAAATTTCAACATTTTGCTTTTGTTGTGCAAAAACCCAACAAAACCTGATGCCCAATCATTGTCTAATTGTTCAGTTTAATATAGTAACCCTGATATGAAGACGGAGGACACATCTTAAAATGTATTTTATAATTAGTACAGAATTTGGGGGAAGAGAGTTTTAATAGTGGTGCTGAAAATTTAAAGGCGCAGTTGATGCGGGGTTTTATTTATTCAACTAACAAATAGTTGTTGTTTGCCTACTTTATGTTGGATCCTGTATCAAATGCGTGATTGGGGAGAATAAACATGGTCTTTGTCTTTCTGAAACTTTCAGACTCTCAGGAGGCTCAGAAACACAGAAACAAATAATTGTGCTAATGCATATGTAATTTCTAATTTCTGAAGTGCTATCGGTTGCTATGGGATATAAGACAGCGAGGAATACCCTAGCCTGGGAATCAGGAAGTGCAGCCCCTGGGATGCTGTTTGGATTTGAGATCTGTTGAGTGAAGAGGCTTGGGGTGGGCTAGAGCGGGTGGGCGAGCCTATGGTGTGAGGAGCTATCCCTGGAAGGGACGACACACTGACGGCCTGTGGACACAGGGGATAAGTATCCTTTGGGAAGCCCAAAGTGAGCTCCTGTCCCCAGATAGCAGAGAGAAAGGACAAAGGAAGAGGGGAGGTCAGGAGTCAGGAGGGACTAGGAAGCAGGCTGGACGCTGTGCTGAAGTCAGGAAATGCAAAAAGAAGTCATCAACGCATTTTAAAAAGATCATTCCGAGTGCAGAGTAAACAGAAAATGAGAGGGGCGGAGAAGTCCAGTTAGCAGGAACGAACTTCATTCGTGTAAGTGAAAATTATTTTATAGAACACGCCACACGCACGTACTTAGAATAAAGAGAGAATGGAAGTGGAGGCGGCAGAGAGAAAGAGGCTGTGTTTATGTGTTTGTGTGGTTGTCTGTGTGCGTCTGACACACACAGAGAAAGAGTGAGTGAGAGAGAGTGCAAGAGAAAGAGATAGATAAAGGGGTAGAAAGAAACCGAGAGATTAATATATATATATATATATAGGCAGAGAACTGAGTTACAAAGTTTGGGGAGCTGGGTTTTGAAATTAAAGGTAATTATCCAATTCTGAGGTAATTATAAAACAAGTTTTAAAATGTGCCCTTTATATCAAAACATCGGGCTGGTTAATATGTGACACTGTATAAGGAGAAACATGATGACAACGTCAGTAAAATGGTTTATACACTTTTCTATCATTTTTCATGTAACAACAGAAACAAAGGCTGAAATCTAGCCTGTTCAGATCTGGGCTCTGCCGCTGTCTAACCGTGCGAATGTGAGCAAGTTTCTTAAATCGCTAACCCTCCCTTTCTTCATTTCAGCTGCTGCTAAAAATATTCTGTGAGCTGAATGAGGTAACGTATGTGAGGCACTTGGCACGGTGCCTGCACCCTTACCAACATCAACTGCTGTGGTTATTAGCATGTCTATGTTAACAAAATCCCACGAACGAATATGTAACTCGTTCATCGAGAAAAGCAACGTACTTGTGACATTGTGGACAGAAATATTTTGTGTTATGTGAACTTACTATGTCACGAATATTTTCATTGTATGCTCATACCTCGGTAGCATTCCTGTACCATTCTCTTCTTTTCGAGAATATCTGAATAATATATATCTGATATAAATAGTCTCTCTCCATCTCCTTATTGGACACTGGGATAGAAAGAAGATTAAATAAGCTAAAGCCAGGTGGTAATTAGTTGATATTTTTTACAAGGATATTTTGAGACATTTTGTACTGAATTTTGAAGTGAAAAAGTATGAATTTCACTTTCTACAATTTAATAAAATAAAAAGTGATGGAATGTGGAACGGCTTCGTGGAGCTCGTGGCCAGAGTCCCGGTAGGAGCTCCAGAGCTGTGGCTAAAGTGACGCCGTGGTTCATTTTCCAATAAAGAAAAAGAAAAGCAAGCCATGGAATTTTTGGCAATTCCTATGATAAGAACATAAGAAGTGTGTCAGCGCTGTGACTCATCTACCTGCCCCTACTGTCACTATTTTTGTGTGCATGTGTGTTTATGTGTGTGTACCTGGGTGTGTGTGCTTGAGCGCTGTGTGTGTGTGTAACTGGCTCCCTTTTCCCTGTGCCGTCACAAAGTAGGCATTCCCGAAAAGTCACCACACAGTCTTCCTCTTTGTTGTCCCTCAGTGGCTTTGTCCAGCCCACAATGTCCCCTGTTGCTTCTAGGCAGTGGCTCCACAGTTATAACTTAAATAAACCTTACTCTTGAGCGAAAGCCAGACCTGCATTTCCAAGTGTCTGTGAGCACTCTCCTCTCAATGGAGAACTAATCCTTCAAATTCAGATAGGTCCATTTTGAGATTCCCCGGGGTTAGGGGAGCATGTATTTGGAGGAGAAGAAGATCTAAGTTCCAGGCCTGCAGAATGACTCAGTGGCTTTGGTCTGTTAGTTAACTATTTTGTCCTCATTTCCTTTAGTTGTGAGGTCACGGGTGCTTGGCCTGGAATCAGGGGTCAGCCACTGCCTCGTTTTGTAAATAAAAATTTATTGGAACACAGCCATACCCATTCATTCACACAAAATTTCTGCAGAGACCAACAGCTGTAAATCTTAGAATACTTACTGTTTAGCTCTTTACTAAAAACATTGGGTAACCCCTGGATCAGATCATTAGTTTCCAAACTTCCCCTTCTTTCTCCTCCTCCTCTTCTATTTTTTTGTTCCCTCTCTCCCTCCTTCCCCTCCTTCCTTGTTTTCTTCTTTCTTTCCTTCCATTTTTTTTCTCTCTTTCTTAATAACTGAATTTTTTCTCCGAACAATAGTATCTCAGCATACAATACTGATAAAAGTAGACCTCATCTATTTTAAAGGTTGGGATATGGGGGTGGTTACTTCAGTTTGCAAGTCACTAGACTAAATTATTTTTAAAATTCTATAATTATAATGATGTACAAGTCCTGAATTTCTGAGATCTACTTGCAGTCTTTAGCAAGTAGGTGATAAAAATGTGTTTCGGTGCCCTCTCTCCGTGTTTTCCTTCCAGAAATCCCTTTCTCTATTTTATTTTCATCATCCATTTTCCGTCGGTTCCTGCCACCCCTGAAAATCAGTCTAAGGTTTCCAGGCCCCTGTAGGTGTCTAGCTGTCCAGAACCCTGGGGGCACACGCGTGGCCCTGCCCCTGGCAGCAGTGTCCACAGTGCCCAGCCTTTCTGAATCTCCTCTCTGAAGGAGAAATTTCGACTTGGTATTCTTCCCTTAGTATCTGTTTTCTGCTGAATGACAGCTGGCTAATCAGATAAATTCAACCTGTTAATTTTATAAAGACTGTTAATTTTTACTAATGGCTTAATGAATTTACTCCTCCCAGGTACCACATTTGGATTATAATGAGGGCTTTCGGGAGATGGTGCCTTCACAAACTCAAGGAAAGCAATTTAGTGGAGAGAATCCAGGTGATACTCGGATCGTTGAAGAGGTATCCAGAGCAAAGGAAGCCACTGGCTGCTGCCCACATGCTGCAGGGGAGGTTGTCCATTCCTCCCGTGACTTTGGGTGACTCAGTCTTCTATTTCATACCCACTTTGTTCATTTGGGTGGGCAGCCCCCTGGGCTGTTCCATGGCTCTCCCACTGTGAGTTATGTCACCATGGGCATGCAACATAGCCTTTCGGGGCCTCATACCCCTCATATGTCCTTGGCAGACTTACTCAGAGATCAAATTAAATCACATGCCTAAAATGTATGGCCCACAGTAGGTTCTCAGTAAATGTTCCTTAGCCACCAGATCTCTTATGTTTAGGAGTATTCATCTTAGTCTTATGCAAAATTTGTTCACTTATTAAAAAGTTGCCTTTCCCCCCTCTATTCCTTATCTCATTTTGAATAAATTAGCTGGATGAGATAAAAGCTGAAAACAGCAAAGTCTGTAACTGTAAGGGACCTTAGCCCACCTTGAATTTGCTTATTTCCCAGACACACTGAGAAGTTGAATAGTTCATTCAGGGTTTCCAGGCATCTAGCAATGGAAGATCTAGAGGCAGAAACTGTGTTTCCCAAACTCCCAGTTTTCCCCAAAAAACAGACTGCACACTCTTCTTCCCTGACACATTCATCCCGCATCAAAGAAAATGCTGCATGAAAAACTTGCATTTGGCACAAAGTGTGTAGAGAGTGGCTCAAGTTATCTTCAACACTGGCATATTTCATCCTATTCGTGACCCACGACATGGTCAGGCTTCAAAATCTACTTAGTGAAATAAGAAAATAGGTAATTTTATCTTGATATCAGTTAGTGCCTGCTTTCTAAGTCTGCTTCTGTAAAATAGCAATGAAATCTGCCTTCATCACTTTTATTATAGGATGAAAACTGAGCTTCTGCATGTCAATGGCTCTGGGGGAGTCACCCTGTCACTTGAACTTTAAATAGGCCTCTTATGCTATACTCATTTCTCCATGCAAAGCTCTTTCCCCATTGCTGGATAGCCTGACAAAAACTTGGCCAGGCACAGCTGCCTCACACTGCCTTTGCATTTGGGGTAATAACCTGGCAGGCTGCAGGTCTTTCTTTCCACCCCACTTCCCAACCCCCATGTTTGAATCTCTCCTTGTACCAGCTGCCCCACCCTCCCTTTCAAAAATTACTTTCAGTAATTACTACAGCTCAAGGATGCTGTCCAATCTAAAATAGCTAATGAGAACCAGTCCTTCAATCTAAACTGTAATCAGCTTATAACAAGCTCCCTTTTCCTGTGCTTCATTATGGTGACACAATCTATTTTTCATACCTCAAAATGATAAGGCAGAGTTGGGGGAAAAGAATCACTCTCTACCACCAGGCTTGCACCAAAGAACGATGGGCTTAAGTGTGCAGAATTGATTTATTTGCATTCTTCTATTGCTTTGGTGACTGCATCTTTGAAAGAAGTTAATATTGTATTTTTGATTTGGCCCTAAGAACAGTAGGGCTTGACAATCAAGCATGCTTATTACAACCAGGAAGAAAAAAAAAAGGGCTTGACATAGCTCAAGTACATTATGATTTATTTGGACATGTGCAAACTTGGACCAGAAAGTATTTTAAATTCTGTTGGAAAACCTGACAATGCTGCCTTTATCTGTGTGTTTATTCTCCCTGAAATTTGTATGATTTTTTACCTATAACCCCCCTAGCTACTTACCTGCCTTCCTTTTTTTTAATGACTGTGTAAATCCTCCAATTTTTGTTTTTAAAGAACCCACATGGAAGGCACTGACCACAGGGATTCTTATGAGAAGTTTGGGGAATCTGCTTGACTAATATTGTACAATCTGTTGATAAATACCCAGGCTATTTTAATCTCCTTTCCAAGTTTATCCTTCTGAGTTAATTTCCAAACTGTCATTTTTTGCCTGGTGTGATTAAAGCTCGGTCCATTTAAGCATCTGCATTCTCCTGGCGTGATTTTCCAGGCCCTGGGACTGTGGCAGAGCATGTCTATTAATCCCACCCTAATGATTAAAGCATTTGAGGAGCTGCAACATTTGATGGGTTAATACTGGTAGCTGAGTCCTTGGATTTAATCCAACTCAGTCATCACTTTGAATGAGGCAGTTTGATGAGCTTCAGTAAGGCTGGGACTGCTGTCATTGTCCATTTGAGACTCCAAATACTAGGAAAAAATAAAAGCCAGTCTGAGACAGCTAGACAGGTCCTAGGAGGATGTATGTCAATAACATAAAGATATAAAATGCAGATCGGGGTATCTTTGTTATGTAATTGTTAATAGGCAGAAAAACCTCACAAAGAACTCCCTGCTCCATTCAATTTATCTCCCTCCTCCAAACAGAAAATGATAATAAAAAAAATTAGAATACATTAGCCAGTTTTTAAAAAGTTGCTTTTCCCTGCTTTGTGTAAAAATTTGTAAAAGATAAGGCTAAATTAGAAAATCCTTTACCCGATCTTTTCTTTTGTATGAAATAAATGAACACAACTCATTTCAAGTGGGAAGCTTGCAAATTTACCCATTAGACACAATAACCAGTAAGTTGGTATCTCAACTCAAGTGGAATCTTCATCAGGCAATTAAGGAAGGTGGTTCTCGGCTGTGTCTCCATCTTCAAGAGTGCTGGGATCCTGCCTGCTTTTAAAATAGCGAGACTGTCAGAGGACTCAGACTGGGCATCTGCCCTTGAGGCGAGTCCATAAATTAACTTGTAGTACTGATGGCATTCTGAAAGAATGAAGCTTTCGTTGGAATTCATAGTTTGTCTGTTTCAGGAATGTTATGTAACCATGTCTGTTATATAGGGAGATTTTTTTACTTGCAATGTTTGTAGGAAGGAATTTTTCTTACCAAAGCGAAGCGTCTAAGATGTTATATTAGTATATTACATTCTCTCTCTCTCCCCTTATTGAAGGTGACCCTCTGAAAACATGTAAAACTGCCTTTACAATTTGACATCAGGGGACAGAGTTCTCCTGTGTCTTCAATCAGGCCCTTGTTTGAGTTTTAAATTTGAAGGAACTTGAGTCAGCTGGCAAAGTATCTAGATTCATACGTTACTGAATCATTTTCCTAAGGGGCATTGATCTCCAATATACATTGTCCTCATCATACTATGTGTGTCTGCCAATAAGTGTCATGATTCTGAATTGTACTGCAAATAAAAACACCAGTTTTCTGATTCACGTATAAATCTTTGCTAAAAATGAAAGTGCCAAGTTGTTTCAGAAATAATATAATCCTGTTTACTTTTATCGTAGGTAATATGTTCTTAACATAATATGCAGTAAATCTTTACTTTTAATTAAGAATATTTATTGATTCTTTCTACACTGCTAACCCAGTATATGAGACACCTAGTGTATTCAGACCAGAGGCATTCATTCAGAAAGTTTATGGTCACATACTTGGAATCTCCAAATAAATAAATAGATTCTTATTGACAATCCTAATATAAAGAGGAAAATAGTCATCATAAAAAGTCTGCTCCTTAGGATATATTCAAAAATAATTTTCAGATAATGTTTTTGGAAGTTATCTTTCTATAAGTGTATCCATGACCAAGTATTTCAAGATATTTGTTTTGTTTGATAACCTATTACAACCTAAGTCTTCTTGAAATAAACCAGGGAATAGATAAATGATTTTATTTATTATCTTTTTAGGAGTGAATCTTCTAGAATAAATGCTTTTAAATGCTGACTACTCGCTATATAATTTCTTTAGAGTGAGGCCAGGCACAGTGGCTCACGCTTATAATCCTAACACTCTGGGAGGTCGAGGCAGGAAGATCACTTGAGCTCAGGATTTTGAGACCAGCCTGAGTAAAGTGAGAAGACCCTGTCTCTACTAAAAATAGAAAAAATTATCCAAGTGTCCTGATTGGGTGCCTGTAGTCCCAGCTACTTGGGAGGCAGAGGCAGGAGAATCATTTGAACCCAAGTGGTTGAGGTTGCTAAGAGCTGGGCTGATGTCATAGCACTCTAGCCTGGGCAACAGAGTGAAACTGTCTTGAAAAAAGAAAATAGAGTGGAAAAACACATGAAATATTTGTATTGTCAGAGAACTCAAAATTTAGTAAGAGAAAAGGATTCAGAGAAATCAAGCTTAAATGTTTCATGTACTGTATTTAGAAACAAAGATTAAGAAATTATGCTAATAATTTTTAAAAGTTTTTAAGTTTAAAAAGGTAAAATAAAAGTTTAAAAAGTTACCTGGAAAATTATATTGCCTGCAAATAGTTTTGATTAAACCAGTTATAAGATGTGCCAAAAAGTGAATTCTGCTTCGATTGCGTTGGGTGGAAGGTGGAGACAGAAGTCAAGATAAAATTGCTTAAGGTCTGTATACTTGGATTTTATTTTATTTTATTATTTAACTTTTATTTTTTGAGTCAGTTGCCACCCTTGGTAGAGTGCCACGGCATCATAGCTCACCGTAACCTCAAACTCTTGGTCTCCAGTGACCCTCTTGCCTCGGCCTCCCAAGTAGCTGGGACTACAGGCACTTGCCACAATACCCAGCCAGGGTTATTTTTTTTCTTTTCCAGTTTTAGTAGAGACACGGGTCTTGCTCAGTCTGGTCTCTCTCAGAACTTCTGAGCTTAGGCCATTTGCCTCAGCCTCCCAGAGTGCTAGGATTACAGGTGTGAGCCACGGTGCTGAGCCTCAGTACACTTGGATTTTAGAGCTAAGGGTCCATTGTGTTTAATTTTTTTTAACTTTTCTTCCATTTTCTTCCACCACCACCCCAAACCTGAGGGATACATCATATAACTAATTTGCTCCTTTTTTCTCTTTAAAATGTAAGGAGGCAATGCCCTCTTTTGTTATTACAGAAGTATATTATTCAAACAATTTTTGTTTTAGAAAGCAATCTGAATTCTTTAAAAAAGTTTCACAAAGTATAATTTGTTATCATTGTTAACCTCATCAGTAAGAATACCTAACGGAAACTTTATTTTTTTCAGTGAAAGAAATTGAAATGTCTCCTTACGTTTTGGTTAGAATGGAGTGATCATAGACTCATATTTAGATAGCGACTTACTGACAATGGAATTGTAGTTATGAAAAAATATACTGTAAGTATAAGTGGGTTCTAGTTAGTAAACATGTATCATTTCAACAAAATTAAAAAATATATTCTTTTTAGCAAAGTATCTCAAGAATGGAAGAAAAAGTATCCAATATACTCAGCCCTACTATGAAACTAATTTATAGCTTTCACATGAAAGCTGTAACCCAATCACAGCACAAGAATATGGGGAAATGGTCAAGGGAGGGGGGGGAGGGGCGAGGATGGGTGGAGGAAGTGTAATTGGTGGTTCCACACCTACGGTGCATCTTAGATGGGTACAGGTGAAACTTACTAAATGTAGAATATAAATGTCTGAACACAATAACTAAAAAAAAGCCATGAAGGCTATGTTAACCAGTTCGATGAAAATATTCCAAATTGTATATAAAACCTTCACATTGTACCCCATAAGGTCTTAGTTATGGACTTTCTTCTCAGAGCCAATTTGATCACTTGGGCAAAGTCAGATTTGGGCCTGGCCCGGTACTGAAAATGATAACATATCAAAGATCCCTCAAAGGGAGAGAGAAATAAAAATTAAAGGAACATTGTCCATTGCTCAAATCTCAAATTCGAGGAATAAATTGACACAGTGATTGAAAGTGGTGATGAACCATTGCTATAGTCTGGAGAGTGGACCAGGCCATCTCACACTTTGGTTTCCCTGCTCCCTCTGCCTGAGTCAGCATGAACCCAAAATGTGTGGCAGGAGATGGAGCAATGGGGGACTTGTAGAGAGAGAAAGTGGGGAGGCCCCAGTATGTGAACTATGGAATTTCTCTTTAGGGCAGCCAAAGCAGAGGTGCACATTGGTAATAGTAATGGCATTGACAATGCTAACGACCACTTCATGGCTCAGTTATGGTGAAGGGAATATCTAGATATCTGGAAACCAAAACAGGAAAAACAGCAAAAGTTGGATATTAGGAAATAGAGTAAGGATAATTCAAAGTAGACAGGGCAGTGCAGCAGGAAAAAAAAAACTATTGTGAGGTTATTCAAATTACAAATTGGGGAAACCCTCTAAACCACTTTAAGTGCTTTAATTGACAACTGCAATGTGGCAAGAATGCTCTTTTATTAAGAAAAACTTAATACCAAGAAATTTATTATGGTACCTATAATATTTATTCATACTTACTTTCCACTATGGGACTCAATCTGTACAGATAGCAGCATCCCTGAATGTCATAGGACAAAAACAAACAAACAAAAGATTGGCAATTCTGTAAAGTCTTTAGAGTGGAGAATGCTGAGCACAGTAAGAACAACAAAATCACGAGAGATTGTCAGGGTTCATCATGACCAGTATTTAGCTGGGCAAAAGTACACTAAAAAGTGCACACAGAGTCCCTGATTATTAATTAAAATATAAAGAAAAGGAAAAAAAATAAGTTTTCTTGATTTACGATCACAGTCTTACAGATTTTCTCTTTTTAGACCAGAGTAAATCCAGCTCAGAGAGGACCTTCTCTGAGTCACACAGATAGAACTCAATGAATAAAGATGGAAGATGATACTTTTTTTTTTTTTACTGTCTAATCCCTTTTTGAATTAAAATAAAGCTGGAATGCTTGCAGACTCTCTCTTACACAACATATCTTTTTTTAATACAATGGCTTTTAATCACCCTTTCACTTTTTAGATTTGAAATGTTTTTAAGCATAGTTTTGGTTTGAGTAATTTTTACCTCCCTTAATTGTGCATGGTGAGAAGTGTAATCATGTTGTGATTGACACATATTTATTTAACATGCTTTCTATGGGTAAATCACTGTGCCAGACGCTATGAGGATTACAACAACTTATTTTACTTTTTAAATACTGTGCCTTGGCAGAGTGGTGAGTTAGCGTATGTTTACACTGACGGAAGCTCACGTGATGAGTGCTGTGAGAATAGGAGGAAGCATTCACTGTTCCTGGCTCTGTGTATCTGAGTGGGCTTCGTGGAGGAGGCATATTCACTTGTTGAGGGTATTGTGTTCAACGTGGTTCGTTTGCATTCTCCTGTTGGCTTTGGCCTTGACTCTACTGGGAATCATCGGAGTTCGGGCTGCAGAATCTACGACTCTAGAATCTCTGTGCTTTTAATGTTCTAGGAAGATGGGATTGCTGACTCCTCATTCATCAGCACATGCTCCAGATATCTACATTTGGATGCAATAACTTGTTAGCCAGAACTGTAATCTGCAACTGAGGAAAGATAGAAAGACGTATCAGATTTAACATACACATTTTATGTTCATCAAGATGTTATCTAATCTCCCCCTCTCTTCCTTTACCTCTTTACCTCAACCTCCATCCCTTTCCTTTGTTTCTCACCTGCCCAACAGTTTTTATAGTGCTTTGGAGAATAAGTACTAATTTGTTTATTTTGAGGGTCTCAAGTTTGCTGTATAGATGTTTTATAAATAATTATTCATGGATCTGTTTTCTGGTATGTCGTTATTATAAATCCCATTTTAGGTGTATCTTTTTACTGGGCTTCTGAATCTGAGCACTGAATCCTTCCAGGGAGATTCTTGAGAGTCCAGCTTTGTGATCTCAGAAGAACTGCCCAAAAACTCTGAGCCTCAGTTTCCTTATCTCCATTTAACAAACTGAAGATTTTATAAAATAAGATGAAATGAGATAATATATTTAAAATTCTTAGCACAGTATCTGATACATGTTCAGTGTTCAGGGTATTTGGCTATTATTGTAGTCATCCTCCCCCTCCTTCTCCACCTCCCCGTCATTATCATCCTCATCATCGCTAGAAGGGTGCCATGTAATGGCATGCACCTGTTTTTGAACATCAATTGGGCTTGAGGATTTAAGTGAAAGACTTAAGTGATTTCACTGCCAAGTAATTTTAAGCGTATCATTTTTCCATTAAAACAAATGCAATTCTACAACAGAACACAAAAGTCATGTGAATATTTGGAGGTTTCCACTTGTAGCTGGAAGGCCCTGGGGGAATACATTTATTTTCCTTTGTCATTTGGGGTATTCCAGAAGAGGTCTGGAAAGAGTCTGCTACTGGTGGTCACAATAGGATAAAAAAGAGCTCCAGTTCTATCAACTAAGTATCAAAAACCAGTCTCTTAAACTGCTTATTTGTCTATGAGTTTTACTCAAAAATGTAGAAATTTTTCATTAAGTTTAAACTGCACTTACCAGGATAGTTTAAATATATTTTGTGTAATCCTCACAACGATTCTTCAAGGAGTCTTGGGATATTTATTGTACTGGAGAGGAACTGAGACTCGCTTGCTTAGTCAATAAGTGACTCAGTTCCAACTTGGTTCGCTTGGTCTTTCCATTCTGCTTATTGCCTCCCACTGGATTTGTCTGAGATGGTTTGTCCACACAAAGACTTGCTTATATAGTGGGCTTGTAGCGTAACCTCATTCAGCTCAAGTTACATTTTCCCAAATTCCTTTCCCTGCACAGTTGTGAGTTAGTGTGGACTATGAAAGACATTCTGGGGGAGATTTAGAAGTTGGACATGGAGGTGGACTTCTCGGAGGAGGTCGTTGCTAGGCATGAGACCTCACTGCAACTGAGGCTCGCACCTGTTGTTTACCTGCTGACTCCTCTTGTGCCTGTGGACTGATGGCTGGGCTCTCGGCACATCCATCCCGTGCAGATCTTCTGCTTTTCCAACACATGAGCCAGGTGCACGATGAGGAGAACCTGCTCTCCAGCACACATGCCTGGTCACGTAAGTGTGAAAACAGTGTAAAATGAAAATGCAGCATCCCTTGTTCAAAAATTATTAAGAATTTCTAGATGAAAATAGCAGGGTATTAAAGAAAGCATGAGGTTCTCCTAGGCACAAGTCTCTGTAGGGCTGCATGGGCCATACCATGTATAACACATCTCTATCCTCAAGGATAGAGGCATGGAAGTAGTTTAAAATGTGTGTGTGTGTGTGTGTGTGTGTGTGTGTGTGTGTGTGTGTATGAGAATTCCAGGTCAGTCTTTCAAATTCTAGCTCTCCCTTGCTGCCCCACTTCCAGCTTGCCTTCCCTAGCTGATTGCCTTGCCTTATAGTTTTCTGTCACACAAATAAAACCCTCACATGGACAGAATAATCAGCTCCCACAATTTCATAAAGTCAGATTTCTTGGGACGATTGACAAAATAATTCTCAATGCTTATTTTGGGTTCTGTCATTGAGGTGAAAACCTAAAGGGACAAAGCCTGGAAAGAGGTAGACGTTAAGGAGATAATCACAGAAATATCATTGCAATTCCCATTGAGGTCACCACTGCAAAAGAAGGATCCAGGGTCCTCAAACGTGCTTCCTTTTGTACATGGGCATGGATTCTGGATTGGATTTGGAAGATGTTTTTAAACAGATGTTGTGGGTAAAAGCCACAGGCAGAGAGGTCTCGATAGGCCTAGTCTTACACATAAGCAGAGTAGAGGATATAAATCAATAAATCATTGATTTTGTGTTTTGAATAAACTTTGAAATCAACATTTCAAAGAAGCTTTCTGGAGTTCCTCACTTGCCCTGAATCACTCTGGGGAGGAGGAAATGTCTATACCATGACGCTGTTCATTCTTTTATGATATTATTTCAAGGATATCAGTGGAGGGTTTCTGTTTTCTCTCATCTCTTCATTGAGCTTTGCTTTATTTTTTTAATAGTGGAAATAATATTTAAATTTTATGGTAAAAGCGAAGACATACAAGGAGAAATTTCCAGAAGATAGATAGCTACATCATCCGTTCCTCCTTCAAAGAAAACAGGAGGCTAGAGGAGATGGGACGTGTGACCTAGATACACATGAAGGTCACTGACAGACTAGGGGACGGCGGTAAGGCAAGCTTGGCACATTTCTTCCCTGAAGGGCCGAAGAGTAAATACTTTAGGCTTTGTGGACCACGGGGTCTCTGTTACAGCTGTTCAACTCTGGTGTTGTAGCAAGAAACCGTCAATAGGTAATACATAAATGAACAAAGGTGGCTGTGTTCTAATAAAATTTCATCTGTGGCCATTTGAATTTTATATAATTTTCACATGTCATGAAACATTGTTCTTCTTTTCACTGTTTTTCAACTTTTAAAATATGTAAAAACTGTTGTTAGCTTTCAGACTAAACAAAAGAAGGCGGTGGACTGGAGTTTTCGGAGCTTTTTACTAGAGGTAAATATCCCTGATAGCAGTTTTGCTTAAAATTGGCTTGGCCACTAGGCCAGTGTGTTTATAGTGTGTCACCAGGCATGACACCAGGCAAGGTGTTACCGGGCAGAATCCTGCACCTTGGAAATCAGTATGATTTATAAGTGGTCCAGAGGAATCATAAGTACAATAAAGTTTTAAAACCACATATGTAGTATTTAGGTGGTCCTTTCTGTGTTTTCCCATCTTTTGCTTGTGAGAAGAAAGAAAAGTTGAATGCCAGACAGGGTCTTAATTCTAAAGGCTGAAACAAGACTAAACACAAAAATGCATATGGACATATATTTACACATTCATGTTTGCATAATATTCTAGGTGCACAAATGAAATCAAATAGGCATCTAAATATACCTATAAACACACACACGTATATAAACAGCTCCTATTTACCTGTCTACAAACACATAGAGATATGGGTGCCTGATGCACGCCCGTGCACAGGGACATGTACAAAATCTGAGTTGGCAGCTCCTTATTACAGCAATGAAAGTGCTCAAATGCTCATTTGAGAATAATAGCTGCTTTCATACCATGCACATGTTTTGACATAGAATGAAGGAGAAATTATCGTATGACAGTCTCAAATTTGCTGAAGGTGAAGGTAAGGGAAGCAAACGTTATTTCCTTCAGGCTTTAAGCCTTATTAATACGTGTTGATGTCCTTCATCATATCAAAGCAGTACCTTCTTTTAAAGATGGTTACTTGAGTAAAAAGTTTGAAATATGATTACAAAGTAAAATCCCTTAAAATAGCTACAGGAGCAAATTCAAATATTATCAATAGCAAACATCACTCTCTAATGGGCTATTTAATGCTCTGATTAAAATCATTTTCCGATCAAGGACAAAACCATTTAATTTCCTTCTTTGACTGCCATTCTTTTATTTGAGCATATGTATTTATTCCTTGAATTTGTACAGTTTAGCTTTAAACTTGACTTTCCCTTTCCTGTTTGGAGAGGTGTTCCCACGCGCAAGAATAATTCCTGCTGGTAATGTTGCTCATTAGGAACATTTCCAGCAAGGGAGGTGAATGGTGCAGCAAATATCTCTTTGTTTCCAGCATGGCAAGTAATCTGTCAAGACAACACCCTAGCCAATTGTTTATGTATCAGGTTTAGGTGAAAAAACTCGGATATGAGGCGAGAAAAGGGCTTAGGCAGAGTTATCCATCTTCCTCCCCTTAGAACAGCAGAGTCTTCAATAAAGACGTCTGTTAAGTCTGTATTTCCTAAGGCATATAAAAATCAGGCTTCTTACCTTTTAATTAGTAATGGATGAACTTCAAAAAGGGAAGGTTTTCATTTCCAGTTTTGCTATTGCTGGCAGGTTTTTAGATACGTGGAGAGTTTAATGGATCCCATCCCCTCCTCTTCTCCGTTTCTTTTTGTTCATACCCTTAGGATGACTCCTATTAGTTACAACTTCTTTGGTTTCTTTTACTTATTTGCATTCCTTAAATTATTTTTGAGATGTTGGCCAGAAGAGAAAGATTAGGAAATCCCTTTGCTGAAGTGATGTTTTTGTTCTTTTTTTTCTAAAAGAATAATAACAATAATAATAACGATCGCTTTTTAGAGCTATTGAGTGAATTCATTTGAGAAAGAACTTCACCCATCATCACTTGTGAATGAATTTTTCCCAGGCTCAGTTTTCCTATAAAAATACGTGTAAGAGTAAAGAGGGTCTTTCTCCATTAATGCTATTTCTATTTTCAGGTTTAGTGAGTATTTGGATTCTCTTCTCCTTCAGAGACCCTAAACTGTTGTATTCTTTAAACTGGAGGTTGATATTTCTAAGTTATTCTTCTTAGTAGAAGCACATCTGGAGATCTAAGCTAGATATAGCTACTGTACATATTGTATGAGAATCTCTTATCCCTTACGTATTTGCTCTCTTATTTCTACTTCATGCGAAATGAGACAAAGCTTTATTTTCCCTTTAACCTTAATTTAATCATGATGTCCCCCCTAGTATACCAAGTACCCTGCCTCCCTTCCTTTTTTCCTTCCTTCCTTCCCTCCTCCCTCCCTTCCACTTCTTCATTCATCCAGCCATACATCTATCCAAACTATATTACCAGTTACCTACTCCATACCTAACACTTTGTAAGTTGCTGGAGAAATAATGATGAAAAAAATAAAAAGATACAGTCTCTGCCTTGGGGAACTTATAGTCTAGTGGGGAGTAAGATTTTTTTTTTTAACCACACAAATAATTGTATATTTTCAATGGAGGAAGTGCACATGATAGCATGAAAAGTTGACTTAGTTAGGGTAGGCAAGGAAGCCTCCCCTGAGAAAATAATGTCTGAGTTAAAAAATGGAAGAGAAGGAGAGGAAGTGTTAACCAGAAAAATAAGGAATGGAAGAGCAGAAACTGGGCAGGCAGCAAAGTTGCCCTCTCCTCCCAATTTCACAGTCAAACAAAAACATTTTAACTTTTTATTGTGCATGATGAGGATTTTAATCATACAGCAATTCTATTTTCTGCATTGTCTACAGATTATAAGCAGCTAATGAGAAAGCTCTGTCATCTTAAGCAAATGCCATTTTCTGCAAGTGGTAATCAATAAATATTTAGAGGTGGTGATAATTATATCATTACTTGGTTAAGATCCTAATCACTAGTAGAATCGAGCAAAAACAAAGAAAAAAAAGAAAATAGTGACTTCCTTCTTTTGCACAGTACGTTGACCACAATTCTGAAATCTTAAGAAGAAACTGTAGCTCACTTGATAATGGAAACTCTTTTAGTAAACCTTGAACACTCATCCTACCAATGTGAGGATGTTGACGGTTTTCATTTATCTCAATTAAAGCAGATTTTCATACATTTTACTGCAAAGATAATGAATATGTTTGATCCCGAGGTGCTGGTGAGGGTGTTGTATAATAGAGGGAATTTTTAATGAATTCCATCCCCTCCTCTTCCCTTTTCCTTTTTGTTCATACTCTCAGGATACATTATCTTTCTAAAATCTTCAAAATTCTATATTCAGACAATTGGCTTCAAGAATTTCAAATATGTACTGTTGGCTCCTCTGTCTTTTTGGTGTCTTCTTTTAATTCTTAGAGGTAATTATGTGTGACTTTTTTTGCATGTCCAGGAACGTGCGCTTTGAATGGGGGTGACAGGGAGGAGCGTCTCCAGTGACGACCGTGAGATTTGAAGGCAATGTGCAATAAAACATCCGAGGAGTGATTGCCTAGAAAAAGCCTCTCCATGAAACATATGCAAGTAGACTTCTATTTCTGCTCCCACCCAGAAGTTTTTTACACACAAATTATCTGTAGGAGAGATGTTTGACTGCTTTAATTCTTAAACAATTAGGTAAAAACATCCCTAGATCAAATGTGACATATGACTCTCCAGCTTGTTGTTCTGGCCATCGAAGAATCATGAGGTGGCATGTCTAAGATGCGGGGTGGGATTTATATTTCTCCAGTGATGAGGAGGAGTGGAAAAGTCCAGGACTAGGCAGGAGCCTGGGCAACGAGCTGCAGAGGGGAGAATGGCTGGTAGCTCAGATCTTCAGCTTGTAAGCTTGGCTTCTTGTTAGAGACCTCCCTTTGCTCATGAACTGGGTATTGGGGAAAAGTTACATTGGGGAGGAACTGAACTCAGAGCCACAGTTATGATTTCCCAGTATGGATCCATATGACAGTATTAATCATCCTCTGTAAGAACTGTAAGAAATCCTAATGTTTGTCTAATTCAGTGTCCCCTTCCTCACCATCAGGGACTCCTTTACAGAGTCAATGAAAGCCCTCTTTTCTAAGAAAACTTTACATTCCTACAGTATTTCATCTAGACTTTATTTTTGTGTTTGGTTTTGTAGAGTGGGTGGAAAGGGTTTGTAGACAGCAGAGTAAGAAAGAGCCCTTGGTAAGGTCCACTGGCTGTCGTCCATTTGCCCTTGGAGGCCATGCGAGGTCCTCGAGACCACACAGTATGTTTATGTTAGAACTTGCCTCAAAATCCAAATCAAGCCACTTCTACTTCAGTGTTCTGTTTGTAAAGTCAGGCTTAGGCTTCCTCAGTAGATGTATTTTTTTAGTTTTTAAGGAAAGAGGATCCTTAACATCTCTCAGCAATTTTAAATCCTAGAAGGGCATTAGGCAGGAAGATCTAGAGATGTGGATTTCCTACTAATTTTCCTGCTTCCATTTTATCTTGTTTCTCAGCCTCTATTTTAGTTACTTAAAAAAAAAAATCCATCTAGCTAAATTTTTTTGCGCATCTTGGGCTTGCCAGGGATGTGACCACTGTTCACCTGCTGACCCTTGTCCAGTAAGTATTTTGCACTGTTGTGGCTCTCTGTTGAGCTGGAAAGCCTGGACCCGATCTCAGAAGGAGCACATGTGAGCAGTTGTCCTTTGTTCTGCTCTTGGCTCCTTGCTCTGGCCATGTGTGCTAAGCAGGACTTCCAATTAGAATGCCTGAAAGAAAAGAGCAGATTGGAGATCCGATGTCCTCCTCCACCGCCAGCAGGACTGGGGGTGGCATAATGTGCTGCCCAAAATCTCACTGGGAAGACTTGCTTCCAAGGAAAGAAAATGCAGCCTTTCAGTGTGCAGGTGAAGAACAGGAGAAACGGAAAGTGTGGCAGATCTGGAGCAGGGCTCTGCCTGGACTGATCAACATACCATATCCTTATAAAAAATTTACGTGTTCTGGAGCTGAGCATAATCATTTCTAATTGTGACGCATGTTACGTGCTATGGCTCTGAGTTCAAAGAAGCTTAATCCTCACTTTACCTTTGGGATATTCGCTAGAGAGATTGTGTATTTTATGTAAGTATCTGTGGCCCACAATATAAGGGCCATAATTGGAGGGCTTTGAGCTTTGTTTCACTGCTCTATCTTCAGTGTTGGTATGGAATTTAGCACATAGTAAATACCAGGGTGATATTTAAAGTATTTAGCTACCAGTTTAGTATAGAGAGCAAATAATATGGATGGAGGGAGGGTAATTGGTAGGACCACACCTATGGTGCATTTTACAAGGGTACATGTTAAATCTACTAAGTGTAGAATATAAACGTCTTAAACCAATAACTAAGAAAATGTGATGAAGCCTATGTTAACCAGTTTCATGAA